>BLSH010373215.1:201582-249106 GCA_018402905.1 Glandirana rugosa | reverse complement strand
GGTATCTCGTGACACAGTGGAGTCGTCCTCTATGAGGTGACACAGGCCTCTATGAGGTGACACAGGTCTGAATGAGGTGACACAGTGCTCTATGGGGTGATACAGTCCTCTATGAGGTGACACAGTCCTCTATGGGGTGACACAGTCCTCTATGGTGTGACACAGGCCTCTATGAGGTGACACAGGCCTCTATGAGGTGACACAGTGCTCTATGGGGTGACACAGTTCTCTATGGGGTGACACAGTCCTCTATGGGGTGGCACAGTCCTCTATGGGGTGGCACAGTCCTCTATGAGGTGACACAGTCCTCTATGGGGTGTAGGGTTACCACCTGTCCGGGATTCACTTTGACAGTTCGGGTTTTGAATCATGTGTCCAGGTTTCAGTCAACCTGAAACCCAGACACATTATTCAGACAGGAATGTGGCTTGGAACAGAGCTTGACAGGAGGGTGAGGGGGCACTATGTGTGCTGTATTATTATTCTCTTTAGAGTGCCCAGAGGTGTCCAAGGTCTGTTACAATTCTATAGTGTATACTAAAAAAAAAAATAAAAAAAAATTGCTGTGCGCCGCTAAAGTGTTCGGGTTTGGCTTGAAGAAAAAGTGGCAACCCTAATGGGGTGACACAGGCCTCTATGGGGTGACACAGTCCTCTATGAGTTGACACAGGCCTCTATGGGGAGACACAGTCCTTTATGAGGTGACACAGGCCTGTATGAGGTGACACAGTGCTCTATGGGGTGATACAGTCCTCTATGAAGTGACACAGGCCTCTATGAGATGACACAGTCCTCTATGGGGTGACACAGGTCCCTATGGGGTGACACAGACCTGTATGAGGTGACACAGTCCTCTATGGGGTGACACAGGTCCCTATGGGGTGACACAGACCTGTATGAGGTGACACAGTCCTCTATGAGGTGACACAGTCCCCTATGAGGTGATATAGTCCTCTATGGGGTGATACAGTCCTCTATGAAGTGACACAGGCCTCTATGAGGTGACACAGTACTCTATGGGATGACACAGGTCCCTATGGGGTGACACAGACCTGTATGGGGTGACACAGTCCTCTATGAGGTGACACGGGCCTCTATGAGGTGACACAGTCCTCTATGAGGTGATATAGTCCTCTATGAGGTGACACAGTACTCTATGGGGTGACACAGGCCTCTATGATGTGACACAGGCCTCTATGATGTGACACAGGCCTCAATGAGGTGACACAGTCCTCTATGAGGTGACACAGGCTTCTATGAGGTGACACAGTCCTCTATGGGGTGACACAGTCCTCTATGAGGTGACACAGGCCTCTATGAGGTGACACAGTCCCTTATAAGGTGACACAGGCTTCTATGAGGTGACACAGTCCTCTATGAGGTAATATAGTCCTCTATGAGGTGACACAGTACTCTATGGGGTGACACAGGCCTCTATGATGTGACACAGTCCTCTATGAGGTGACACAGTCCTCTATGTGGTGACACAGGCCTCTATGAGGTGACACAGTCCTCTATGAGGTGACACAGGCCTCTATGAGGTGACACAGTCCTTTATGGGGTGACACAGGCCCCTGTGAGGTGACACAGGACTCTATGAGGTAATATAGTCCTCTATGAGGTGACACAGTACTCTATGGGGTGACACAGGCCTCTATGATGTGACACAGTCCTCTATGAGGTGACACAGTCCTCTATGTGGTGACACAGGCCTCTATGAGGTGACACAGTCCTCTATGAGGTGACACAGGCCTCTATGAGGTGACACAGTCCTCTATGAGGTGACACAGGCCTCTATGAGGTGACACAGGCCTGAATGAGGTGACACAGTGCTCTATGGGGTGATACAGTCCTCTATGGGGTGACACAGGTCCCTATGGGGTGACACAGACCTGTATGGGGTGACACAGTCCTCTATGAGGTGACACAGGCCTCTATGAGGTGACACAGTCCTCTATGAGGTGATATAGTCCTCTATGAGGTGACACAGTACTCTATGGGGTGACACAGGCCTCTATGATGTGACACAGTCCTCTATGGGGTGACACAGTCCTCTATGGGGTGACACAGTCCTCTATGAGGTGACACAGCCTCTATGGGGTGACACAGTCCTCTATGGGGTGACACAGGCATCTATGGGGTGACACAGTCCTCTATGAGGTGACAGTCCTCTATGAGGTGACAGGCCTCTGTGGGGTGACACAGTCCTCTATGAGGTGACAGGCCTCTATGGGGTGACACAGGCCTCTGTTAGGTGACAGGCCTCTATGAGGTGACACAGGCCTCTATGAGGTGACACAGTCCTCTATGAGGTGACACAGGACTGTATGAGGTGACACCGTCCTCTATGAGGTGACACAGTCCTCTATGAGGTGACACAGGCCTCTATGAGGTGACACAGGCCTCAATGAGGTGACACAGTGCTCTATGGGGTGATACAGTCCTCTATGAGGTGACACAGTGCTCTATGGGGTGACACAGTCCTCTATAGGGTGACGTAGTCCTCTATGGGGTGACACAGGCCTCTATGAGGTGACACAGGCCTGTATGAGGTGACAGGCCTATATGAGGTGACACAGTCCTCGAAGAGGAGATACAGGCCTCTATGGGTTGACACAGGCCAGAATGAGGTGACACAGTGCTCTATGGGGTGATACAGTCCTCTATGGGGTGACACAGTTCTCTATGGGGTGACGTAGTTCTCTGTGGGGTGACACAGTCCTCTATGGGGTGGCACAGTCCTCTATGAGGTGACACAGTCCTCTATGGGGTGACACAGGCCTATATGGGGTGACACAGGCCTATATGGGGTGACACAGTCCTCTATGGGGTGGCACAGTCCTCTATGGGGTGGCACAGTCCTCTATGGGGTGGCACAGTCCTCTATGAGGTGACACAGTCCTCTATGGGGTGACACAATCCTCTATGGGGTGACACAGGCCTCTATGAGGTGACACAGGCCTATATGGGGTGACACAGTCCTCTATGGGGTGACACAGTTCTCTATGGGGTGACGTAGTCCTCTATGGGGTGACACAGTCCTCTATGGGGTGACACAGTTCTCTATGGGGTGACGTAGTCCTCTATGGGGTGACACAATCCTCTATGGTGTGACACAGGCCTCTATGAGGTGACACAGGCCTATATGGGGTGACACAGTCCTCTATGGGGTGGCACAGTCCTCTATGGGGTGGCACAGTCCTCTATGAGGTGACACAGTCCTCTATGGGGTGTAGGGTTACCACCTGTCCGGGATTCACTTTGACAGTTCGGGTTTTGAATCATGTGTCCAGGTTTCAGTCAACCAGAAACCCAGACACATTATTCAGACAGGAATGTGGCTTGGAACAGAGCTTGACAGGAGGGTGAGGGGGCACTATGTGTGCTGTATTATTATTCTCTTTAGACTGCCCAGAGGTGTCCAAGGTCTGTTACAATTCTATAGTGTATACTAAAAAAAAAAAAAAATTGCTGTGCGCCGCTAAAGTGTTCGGGTTTGGCTTGAAGAAAAAGTGGCAACCCTAATGGGGTGACACAGGCCTCTATGGGGTGACACAGTCCTCTATGAGTTGACACAGGCCTCTATGGGGTGACACAGTCCTTTATGAGGTGACACAGTCCTCTATGGGGTGACACAGTCCTCTATGGGGTGATACAGTCCTCTATGAAGTGACACAGTCCTCTATGAGGTGACACAGGGCTCTATGAGGTGACACAGTCCTCTATGAGGTGACACAGTACTCTATGAGGTGACACAGGCCTCTATGAGGTGACACAGTCCTCTATGGGGTGACACAGGCCTCAATGAGGTGACACAGTCCTCTATGAGGTGACACAGGCTTCTATGAGGTGACACAGGCCTGTATGAGGTGACACAGGCTTCTATGAGGTGGCACAGGCCTGTATGAGGTGACACAGTCCTCTATGAGGTGACACAGGCCTCTATGAGGTGACACAGTCCTCTATGAGGTGACACAGGCCTCTATGAGGTGACACAGTCCTCTATGAGGTGACACAGGGCTCTATGAGGTGACACAGTCCTCTATGAGGTGACACAGTACTCTATGAGGTGACACAGGCCTCTATGAGGTGACACAGTCCTCTATGGGGTGACACAGGCCTCAATGAGGTGACACAGTCCTCTATGGGGTGACACAGGCCTCTATGAGGTGACACAGGCTTCTATGAGGTGACACAGGCCTGTATGAGGTGACACAGGCCTCTCTATGAGGTGACACAGTCCTCTATGAGGTGACACAGGCCTCTATGAGGTGACACAGTCCTCTATGGGGTGACACAGTTCTCTATGGGGTGACACAGAACTCTGAGGTGACACAGGCCTCTATCGGGTGACACAGTCCTCTATGAGGTGACACAGGCGTCTTTGAGGTGACACAGGTTTCTATGAGGTGACACAGTCCTCTGTGGGGTGACACAGAACTCTGAGGTGACACAGGCCTCTATGGGGTGACACAGTCCTCTATGATGTGACACAGTCCTCTATGAGGTGACACAGTCCACTATGAAGTGACACAGGCCTCTATGAGGTGTTACAGTCCTCTATGAAGTGACACAGGCCTCTATGAGGTGACACAGGGCTCTATGAGGTGACACAGTCCTCTATGAGGTGACACAGTACTCTATGAGGTGACACAGGCCTCTATGAGGTGACACAGTCCTCTATGGGGTGACACAGGCCTCAATGAGGTGACACAGTCCTCTATGAGGTGACACAGGCTTCTATGAGGTGACATGGGCCTCTATGAGGTGACACAGGCCTCTATGAGGTGACACAGGCTTCTATGAGGTGACACAGGCCTGTATGAGGTGACACAGTCCTCTATGAGGTGACACAGGCCTCTATGAGGTGACACAGTCCTCTATGGGGTGACACAGTTCTCTATGGGGTGACACAGAACTCTGAGGTGACACAGGCCTCTATGGGGTGACACAGTCCTCTATGATGTGACACAGGCCTCTATGGGGTGACACAGTCCTCTATGAGGTGACACAGTCCTCTATGTGGTGACACAGTCCTCTATGGGGTGACACAGGCCTCTATGAGGTGACACAGTCCTCTATGGGGTGACACATACCTCTATGGGGTGACACAGGCCTCTATGAGGTGACACAGTCCTCTATGGGGTGACACAGTCCTCTATGGGGTGACACAGTCCTCCATGTGGTGACACAGGCCTCTATGGGGTGACACAGGCCTCTATGAGGTGACACAGGCCTCTATGAGGTGACACAGTCCTCTATGGGGTGACACAGTCCTCTATGGGGTGACACAGGCCTCTATGGGGTGACACAGGCCTCTATAAGGTGATATAGTCCTCTATGAGGTGACACAGTCCTCTAAGAGGTGACACAGTCCTCTATGAGGTGACACAGGCCTCTATGGGGTGACAAAGACCTCTATAAGGTGACACAGTCCTCTACGAGGTGACACAGGCCTCTATGGGGGTGACACAGGCCTCTATGGGGTGACACAGGCCTCTATGAGGTGACACAGTTCTCTAAGAGGTGACACAGTCCTCTATGAGGTGACACAGTCCTCTATGGGGTGACACAGTCCACTATGAGGTGACACAGTCCTCTATCGGGTGACACAGTGCACTATGAGGTGACACAGTCCTCTATGGGGTGACACAGGCCTCTATGGGGTGACACAGTCCTCTGTGGGGTGACACAGGCCTCTATGGGGTGACACAGGAATCTATAAGGTGATATAGTCCTCTATGAGGTGACACAGTCCTCTATGGGGGTGACACAGTCCTCTATGAGGTGACACAGTCCTCTAAGAGGTGACACAGGCCTCTATGGGGTGACACAGTCCTCTATGAGGTGACACAGGCCTCTATGGGGGTGACACAGGCCTCTATGAGGTGAGACAGTCCACTATGAGGTGACACAGTCCTCTAAGAGGTGACACAGTCCTCTATGAGGTGACACAGGCCTCTATGGGGTGACACAGGCCTCTATAGGGTGACACAGTCCTCTATGAGGTGACACAGTCCTATGTGGGGTGACACAGGCCTCTATGGGGTGACACAGTCCTCTATAAGGTGATATAGTCCTCTATGAGGTGACACAGTCCTCTATGAGGTGACACAGGCCTCTATGGGGTGACACAGTCCTCTATGATGTGACACAGTCCTCTGTGGGGTGACACAGGCCTCTATGGGGTGACACAGGCCTCTATGGGATGACACAGTCCTCTATGAGGTGACACAGTCCTCTATGGGGTGACACAGTCCTCTATGGGGTGACACAGGCCTCTATGGGATGACACAGTCCTCTATGAGGTGACACAGTCCTCTATGGGGTGACACAGTCCTCTATGAGGTGACACAGGCCTCTATTGGGTGACACAGGCCTCTATGATGTGACACAGTCCTCTATGAGGTGACACAGTCCTCTATGTGGTGACACAGTCCTCTATGAGGTGACACAGGCCTCTATGGGGTGACACAGGCCTCTATGATGTGACACAGTCCTCTATGAGGTGACACAGTCCTCTATGTGGTGACACAGTCCTCTATGAGGTGACACAGTCCTCTATGTGGTGACACAGTCCTCTATGGGATGACCCAGTCCTCTATGAGGTGACACAGGCCTCTATGAGGTGACACAGGCCTCTATGGGGTGACACAGGCCTCTATGAGGTGACACAGTCCTCTATGTGGTGACACAGTCCTCTATGGGATGACCCAGTCCTCTATGAGGTGACACAGGCCTCTATGAGGTGACACAGGCCTCTATGGGATGACACAGTCCTCTATGAGGTGACACAGTCCTCTATGAGGTGACACAGGCCTCTATGGAATGACACAGTCCTCTATGAGGTGACACAGTCCTCTATGAGGTGACACAGGCCTCTATGGGGTGACAAAGGCCTCTATGGGGTGACACAGTCCTCTATGAGGTGACACAGTCCTCTAAGAGGTGACACAGTCCTCTATGAGGTGACACAGGCCTCTAAGAGGTGACACAGGCCTCTAAGAGGTGACACAGGCCTCTATGGGGGTGACACAGGCCTCTATGAGGTGACACAGTTCTCTAAGAGGTGACACAGTCCTCTATGAGGTGACACAGTCCTCTATGGGGTGACACAGTCCACTATGAGGTGACACAGTCCTCTATGGGGTGACACAGTCCTCTATGGGTTGACACAGGCCTCTATGGGGTGACACAGGCCTCTATAAGGTGATATAGTCCTCTATGAGGTGACACAGTCCTCTAAGAGGTGACACAGTCCTCTATGAGGTGACACAGGCCTCTATGGGGTGACAAAGACCTCTATAAGGTGACACAGTCCTCTACGAGGTGACACAGGCCTCTATGGGGGTGACACAGGCCTCTATGGGGTGACACAGTTCTCTAAGAGGTGACACAGTCCTCTATGAGGTGACACAGTCCTCTATGGGGTGACACAGTCCACTATGAGGTGACACAGTCCTCTATCGGGTGACACAGTCCTCTATGAGGTGACACAGGCCTCTATTGGGTGACACAGGCCTCTATGATGTGACACAGTCCTCTATGAGGTGACACAGTCCTCTATGTGTGACACAGTGGAGTATCTCCTGACACAGTGGGGTATCTCCGGACACAGTGGGGTATCTCCTGACACAGTGGAGTATCACCTGACCCAGTAGGGTATCACCTGACCCAGTAGGGTATCTCCTCTATGGCATGACACAGTCCTCTATGAGGTGACACAGTCCTCTATGGGGTGACACAGTCCTCTATGAGGTGACACAGGCCTCTATGGGGTGACACAGTCCTCTATGAGGTGACACAGTCCTCTATGTGGTGACCCAGGCCTCTATGAGGTGACACAGGCCTCTATGGGGTGACACAGGCCTCTATGGGATGACCCAGTCCTCTATGAGGTGACACAGTCCTCTATGGGGTGACACAGGCCTCTATGGGATGACCCAGTCCTCTATGGGGTGACACAGGCCTCTATGAGGTGACACAGTCCTCTATGGGATGACCCAGTCCACTATGGGATGACCCAGTCCACTATGAGGTGACACAGTCCTCTATGGGGTGACACAGGCCTCTATGGGGTGACACAGTCCTCTATGAGGTGACACAGTCATCTATGGGGGTGACACAGTCCTCTATGAGGTGACACAGGCCTCTATGAGGTGACACAGTCCTCTATGAGGTGACACAGGCTTCTATGGGGTGACACAGTCCTCTATGAGGTGACACAGTCATCTATGAGGTGACACAGTCCTCTATGAGGTGACACAGTCCTCTATGAGGTGACACAGTCCTCTATGAGGTGACACAGTCATCTATGAGGTGACACAGGTCTCTATGGGGTGACACAGGCCTCTATGAGGTGACACAGGCCTCTATGAGGTGACACAGTCCTCTATGAGGTGACACAGGCCTCTATGAGGTGACACAGTCATCTATGAGGTGACACAGGTCTCTATGGGGTGACACAGGCCTCTATGAGGTGACACAGGCCTCTATGGGGGTGATAGGCCGCTATGATAGATCAGACCGCCATGATGGAAGCTGTAGCGCGCTTCCTATGGGGCGATTGGCCGCCTTATCTCCGATTGTCGCTTCTGGGTGATATTTCAGTAGCCCCGCCCAATGTTCCACATTGTCTGCTTACAGGCTCTGCCCACATTCCTACATGCCATGCCCACTGGCATAAATATAGCCCATTGCAGTTCCCGCGCAGCAGACGGACACGCCTCCCGAGGATGCGCGGTATCTTCAGTGAGGCTGCATTCAAACCTGGTCCTTTTAAGGGGCACTCTGGGTATATTTTATGTTAAGGGGCAGGAGGGGTGTACTATATATAATGTGTGGGGGGAGGGGTGTATTATGTATAATGTGTGGGGGGAGGGGTGTATTACATATAATGTGTGGGGGGAGGGGAGGAAGCTGTGCTGATTTCATAGACATAATGAAGATTATTTTTCTACTTTACTAAAACACGACTGAGGCTCCTCCCACAATTGTGTGACATGTCATGTGATTTGGGACTGCAGAGCCACATGACAAGTCGCTCCCCATGATTTCCAATAAGTGACGTTCATTTAGAGTTGCCATCTCATCCCTTTAACCACTTACGAACCGGAAAGTTTTACCCCCTTCCTGACCAGAGCACTTTTTGCGATTCGGCGCTGCGTCGCTTTAACTGACAATTGCGCGGTCGTGCGACGTTGCACCCAAACTAAATTTGCATTATTTTTTTCCCACAAATAGAGCTTTCTTTTGGTGGTATTTGATCCCCTCTGCGTCGTTTCTGATCGCCGCTATAAACAAAAAAAGAGCGACAATTTTGCAAAAAAAACCCAAATTTCTTACTTTTTGCTAAAATTCTAATAAAAAAAAATATATAAAAAAAATTTTTTTTCACCGTTTTTGGCCGATTTATATTCTTCCTCATATTTGTGATAAAAAAAAATCACAATCGGCGTTTATTGATTGGTTTGCGCAAAAGTGGCAGCGTTTATGGATGGTGAGAATTCATTTCTGGGGTCTTTATTTTTTTACTAATAATGGCGGCGATCTGCGATTTTTAGCGGTACTGCGATATTGGGGTGTACATGTCGGACATTTTTGGCACCATTGGCATTTATACAGCGATCAGTGCTATAAAAATGCACCAATTACTGTATAAATGCCATTGGCAGTGAAGGGGTTAACCTGCAGGGGGAGAGCTAGGGGTTAACTGTGTTCCCTGGCTGTGTTCTTACTGTGGGGGGACTGGGCTACAATGGGCATGAGAGATCTAACTGATCCCAGTGACAGGAATCAGTAGATCTCTCATGCCCCTACTAACAGAGCGGGGAACCGCCGTGTTTACATCGGCGGTTCCCCGTTCTTTCCCTGTGGGCGGTCATCGCGGCTCGCTGGCGGACATCGGGTCCACCCGAGCCGTGGGCACACTCCTCAGGAGTGCGGCAGGCGCGCGCCCCCTAGCGGCCGTTCGCAGATCGCTGTGTTTTTACGGTGATTCGCATACAGCAGCCCAACTGCCGCCGTGAAAACATCCAGGACACATATGAATTACACAGGTTGTTGTTCTGAGGCTGATTTAATGCAGATGAGGCATCAAGTGAGTTTAATTACCACCTTAATCAGCCACAGAACAACCTGTGTAATTCATATGTGTTCGGGCTTAAAGGGGTGAGGTGGCAACCCTACGTTCATTCCTGTGACTTCACAGTAATCTCTGCACTACTTTGATGTGACTTGGGGTCCACAGACCTCAGGATTACTCCGGCATTGCTTCAAGCCGCGGGATTTTCTGTAGTTTTGCACCGAATGGAAATTTTTGTGCCGAAACCAGTAATGACCGTTTTTCAAAAATAATTATATTTTCATATACAATTGTCGTATGCAGCCTACCTGTGCCTGGGCACTGACAGGCAGCACTGATAGAGTGCACTGATCGGAAGCTCTGATAGGCAGCACTGATAGGTGGCATTGGTTGGCACTGATTGGCAGTATTGATGGGCACGGATAGGTGCCACTGATTGGCGCTAACAGGTGGCACTGACAGAGGCGGTGAGGTGGCACTGACAGGAGATGCAGTGGTACTGATTGGCACTGACAGGGGAGATGAGGTGGCACTGACATTTGGCACTGACAGAGGAGATGCAGTGGTACTGATTGGCACTAACAGATGGCACTGGCAGCAGAGACGAGGTGGTACTGATTGGCACTAACAGAAGAGATGCGGTGGTACTGATTGGCACTGACAGGTGGCACTGACAGGAGATGCGGTGGTACTGATTGGCACTGACAGAGGAGATGAGGTAGCACTGATTGACACTGACAGGTGCCACTGATTGGTACTGGTAGCGGGGATGAGAAGTTTCACATTGCACAGATAGCAGGCTGGTTAGCGCCGCTCTATGCATGAGCCCCAGGTCTCACGTGCGATGCGGGAATTTGCGCAAATGCAAAGTCGGTTCCCGCATCGCACCTCTCCTGCAGGCAGTTCACACTGCTTTCTATGAACCGCTGCGGGTGTCATTACAAAGTATATGACCCCCCAGTTTTGTTCACAGATCGCAGTGCGAAATGTGCACTCGCACATTAATCGGATTGCATGGGTGATTCTAGTACGGGGGGGGAAAAAAAAGATACATGTACCTTTTTATTTTTTTTGCGAATCTAATGCGAGTTCAGCCATACAACTGTATGGCTGAACTCGCACTGATCGGCACCTGCGATCTCTGAGATTGCATATGTGTGAACCCGGGTTGAAACTGTAATGTTAACTGCACGCAGAGAGAGGCAAGCTGTCAGATCTCAACGGTGATGGGCGTATGGTTGCCACATCATCACTTTAATCCAGGACACATATGAATTACACAGGTTGTTCTGAGGCTAATTTAATGCAGGTAAGGCACCAAATGAATTTAATTACCACCCTGATCAGCTGCAGAACAACCTGTGTAATTAATATGTGTCCTGGATTAAAGGGATGATATGGCAACCCTAGATGGGCGGGACCGAACAGCTATCAAACACCCGCCCAGCCCTTATCCCATTGGCTAGTGTTTGATAGATGTTTGGTCCCGCCCACCCCCGACATCACCACTGAGATCTGACCGCTTGTTGTAGAAAGGAGTCTCTGGAACTGCATGCATGCGGCCATGTTTGTGTAGCCCGGTGGCCATGATACTGGAGCCTATGGTGCTTAGCAGTGGCGGCCATTACTGTGGGGCTTGAGACAGGGTTTTTTAGCGAGCCTCTCCTCTGGATTTTTCTTCTCTGAACGCCGCATGGTTGCAGCTCTACTGAGTCAGCAAGCGCTACATTGGTGTGGTGGTGAATCTGGTGGGGACCCATCCTCTCTCTGCTGTAGGTCGTGGGGTGTCCTAGTGGCCTTACAGGTGTGGGGGTGTCCCAGAGCAGTGGTTGCACTTGGTGCGGTGGGTCCCCCTTCACATTTTATATGGAGTCTCAGGAGCAGATTTCCCCACCTGACCCCCTCTCAGAGGCTGCAGGTCCCTCTGGATCCCAGCCATCCTTGGACAAGCTGACAGCGGTCCTTGAATCCTATGTGTCCTGGGTGCAGTTGACTTGCGGGCAACTGCCTAGTAAAAAAACGGCCCCCGCCGTCCCCTACTTCGTCTGTCTGGTCAGATCCGGAACCTGATTCGGCCCGCTGCGAGGCTTGTGACCGCGGTCCCTGATGCTGCAGACAGTGAGGATGATTCCTCTTCCCTGTGGCTGTGCAAGAAAAAAAAGCGCTGGTGGACGCATTGATCACATCTGTGCGGGAAACCTTAAAAATGGAGGATGCAACTGCGGCGGAAGTGCCGGTTCCATTTGGCACTCACAAGCCGTCTCGCACTGGAAAGGTGTTCCCCCTACCCCGCCTATTTTGACAAATTTGTGTATAAAGAATGGGAACGTCCGAAGCGCCCTTTTGCGGTCTCAAAACGCTTTGCTGTGCGCTATCCCTTTGAGGAGAGTCTCCTCAAAAAATGGACTACTCCTGTGGTGGACCCCCCGGTCTCTCAGTTGAACAAATCCACCATGATTCCGGTGGAAGATTCCTCTGCCTTTAACAACTTCAGCCCGGAAGGATTTCACCCTTTAGGACCAGAGCACGTTTTGCGATTCCTCGCTGCGTCGATTTAACTGACAATTGCGCGGTCGTGCGACGTTGTACCCAAACGAAATTTGCATTTTTTTCCCCCACAAATAGAGCTTTCTTTTGGTGGTATTTGATCCCCTCTGCGGCATTTCTGATCGGCGCTATAAACAAAAAAAGAGCAACAATTTTGCAAAAAAAAACAAAACAAATTTTCTTACTTTTTGCTAAAATACAAATCCAAAAAAAAATATAAAAAAACATTTTTTTCATCGGTTTTGGCCGATTTATATTCTTCCTCATATTTTTGGTAAAAAAAAAATCTCAATCGGCGTTTATTGATTGGTTTGCGCAAAAGTTGCTGCGTTTACGAATGATGAGAATTAATTTCTGAGGTTTTTATTTTTTTTACACTTTTTACTAGCAATGGCAGCGATCTGCGATTTTTAGCGGTACTGCGATATTGCGGCGGACATGTCGGACCATTTTGACACTTTTTTGAGACCATTGGCATTTATACAGCGATCAGTGCTATGAAAATGCACTGATTACTGTGCAAATGCCTTTGGCAGTGAAGGGGTTAACCTGCAGGGGGTGCTCTAAGGGTTAAGTGTGTTCTAACTGTATGGGGGCTGCGCTGGCAGAGGGAGGGGAGTGATCACGGCTTCCATATACAGGGCACTGTCTGTCAATGAACGTAAGAGAAAACGGGATTTTGACTTACTGTAACATCCTTTTCTCTGTTCATTGACAGACACAGCACCCTCCCCGCTAAGGAGTTCTTAATACTTCTGACACTGCTTGTTACTAAACTGAAGACCTATAGCAGAGAGGGGGTTTGTATACCACCTAGGACTGCTCATGGGTGTAGCCAAGTCTTTTTTCTGCCTAGTGTCCTACTCCTGTAGGGGATGGTATAACCCAATTTTTTTCCGGTGAGATCAAATGCCGGGATGGGTGACAAAGTGGTCAATAAAGGCCAGAGGGTCTTCCCAGTCTGGCCAGCGAGCACAGCTACGCGCTAGGTCGGCCGCGACATAGCCCCACTGGACGGGGCTGGGCCTGCGAGTTAAACGTCTTGCGAGGTCGCATACAACCGGGTCTCGGCCCAAGTCTCAGCGTTCATCATGGCCGACAGCCCACTGCTTAGGTAGTGAGGAGGATCTGTCTGGGAGCGAAACGCATGGATTTCGCTGGATCAGTGAGAAGGTGGCCCCCACCTCTCCTTCCCTGGATGGGGTGTGGGTACTTCCTGGGGTGCTCGGTCCCTCCAGGGTTCACCTCCCCACCAGGCTTCTGGCCTAGGTGCCTTTTTGGACTCCCTTTCCCACCCTAGGAGTCGTTACTGGGGATGGGGTGCCCCCATGACCCATCTGCTGCCTTAGTTGGGCCTGGGGGAGGGTGACCAAAAGGCTGCGATTGTGGCGTCCTGCTGTGGCCCTCCGGTAATTTAGGCTCGACCGAGGGACGAGTGGGGGCCCCAGGGCGGGTGGAGGAGGCTGCTGTTCCAGCCCGTCCGGCTTCTGTTCTGCGGCTAAGAACGGTTCGGTCCACCCACTCGCCGCCACCTTCTGGCAGAGGAACCCCCCTTCTGGGGGGTCCTTTGGGTGAGCCCTCCGTGGGTGTCCCAGGTGCGGGGCTCGGCTCAAGTTCCCCTGTGCGGAACCTTGGGCGGCGCCCCCTTGAGGGCCTCAGCGTGTGCCCCCTATGCGAGGCCTCAGGGGCATCCACTGTGCGGGACTTCAGTGGCGTCCCCTGTGCAGGACCTCAGTGGCGTCCCCTGTGCGGGACCACAGTGGCATCCCCTGTGCGGGGCCTCAGTGGCGTCTCCTGTGCGGGATCTCGGTGGCGTTCCCTGTGTGGGATCTCTGTGGCGTCCCCTGTGCAGGGCCTTGGTGGCGTCCCCTGTGCGGGGCCTCGGTGGTGTCCACTGTGCGGGAACTCGGTCGCAGCCCCTGTGCGGGACCTCGATAGGCGTCCCCTGTGGCCCTTGCCCCCTGTGAGGGGCCTCTGCCTGTGCTCCCTGTGTGGGGGCATCTGCGGTGTCCCCTTTGCGGGGCCTAGGCCAGTGTGGGGGCCCCTGTGCGGGACCTCAAACAATCTGGCCACAGTCGTGGCCCATCTTACAGTTTGGTGACCATGCTCCCTGTCCGGTCACGTAGTGAGGATGTTTCCTCCACAACTGAAGTGGTGTACGGGGCCATCTGGCATGGCGAAAGCGTTCCCTTCTCCCTCCTATCTGGCAACATTTGCCCAGGAAGAATGGGAGGGTCCACAGCACCCCCCTTTGTGCTCCAAAGAGGCTTGTGGTGGGGTACTCCTTGGGGGAGGGTCCCTCCTTAAGAAGTGGACTGTTCACCAGTGGTAGACTCCCCTGTCTCTTAACGGCATGAGACAACCATGATGCCGGTAGGGGAATCTCCGGTTTTACAGATCCGGCGGACATGTCTGGAGCTGAATTCCCCTGCCTGTTCTGATTTGGAGGATCTTTTGTTCTAGGGAGCCGCGGTTGGTCTGCTATGCCTCTTGGCCGCAGTTCCCCTGGTTACTGAGACTGAGGTGCTTAGACCTGTATGTGGCCTGAGAGTTGACCTGCGGACTGGGGTTTTTTAAGCACTTACCAACCAGGGCCCTTTTTTACATTTGTTGTTTACAAGCTAAAAACTGTTTTTTTTTTTCTGCTAGAAAATTACGTAGAACCCCCAAACATTATATTTTTTTTTTTCAAACACCCTAGAGAATAAAATGGCAATCCTTGCAATACTTTTTGTCACATGGTATTTGCGCAGCGGTCTTTCACGCAAGATTTTTTTGTAAAAATTTTACTTTTTTGAGTTAAACTAAGACAACAGTAAAGTTAGCCCAATTTTTTTGTATATTGTGAAAGAGGATGTTATGCCGAGTAAATAGATACCATACACGTTACGGTTGAGAATTGCGCGCATTCGTGGAATGGTGGCAAAGTCCGGTACTTAAATATTTCCATAGGCGATGCTTTAAAAATTTTTAACAGTAACCAGGTTAGAGGTGCAGAGGAGGTCTTTTGCTAGAATTATTGCTCACACTCTGGCGATCGCGGCGATACCTCACATGTGTGGTTTGAACACCATTTTCATATGTGGGCGCGACTTACGTATGCGTTTTCTTTGCTGCGTGAGCTCATGTGGGCGGTGGCGCTTTAAATTTTTTTAATTTTATTTATTTTTAACACTGTTCCTTTAAAAAAAAAAATTCTGATCACTTTTATTGCTATCACAAGGAATGTAAACATTCCTTGTGATAGTAATATATGGTGACAGGTACACTTTTTGGAGGGCTGGGGGGTCTAAAGGACCTCCCCCCCCATCCCTCCTTTGCCAAAAACTACGATTCTGAATACTGTCATTTTTTTAAAACTGGCGCCGTTAGCTGCCAAGTAAACCGGTAGTGACGTTTTGACGTTGCTTCTGGAATTTGCCTAAGGAGACCCGATCGGAGCCCATTCCGACTTTTATCAGGTCTCCTTCTAGCCAGTGGATGCGCCGGATCGTCGCTCTGGTCTCCCGGTGGGACGGGAGGCCGGAGAAGAATGGCAGCAGGCGAGCGGGGTGTCCCCTCCCGCCCCCGGGGATGACAGGCGAGCAGCTCCCGAGCCAGATCGGTCGTTATCTCCGGATAGCCGACCATCCACTCTAAAAAATGATACCGGAATATAGCCTGTAGCTGCAGGCTATATCCCGGTACAGCAACTCAAAACCAGCCGCCGCCTATTTACGGCGTTGGTCGGGAAGTGGTTAAAAGGGGCCATTGTCGCTTCGGGGCAACCCTGGATGACATTGTTACGCGTCTCATGAAGGAGGAAGGCACATCTCTTCCACAGTCTGAAATAGAAAAGGAGCCACGTCGCAGACGCGGTCTTCTTTTCGAGGCACACGGTTCTTTCATTCTACAGGGTCCACTGTCAGGGGTTCGAAACCTTTCAAACCCTCCTCGGGAGGTTCCAGATGGACCTGGTCTGGCAAGCCGAGAGCGGGTTTTTCTGACCATGGACAAGGCCTCTTCAGATTGAGGGTGCACCTTCATCTGTATCTGGAATGGGAGGGTTGCCTTGATCTTGTCCAGTTACGAAATAGTGTTATGGCCCTGTTCCCCAAAATTGATTTTTTTCCCTCCCATTAGGCGTCTGTCACCGGACCATTTGCAGTTCTCCTCGTGGGGCTGTACAAGCCCTGTTTCTTCAGGGTGTGCTTGTCCCCGTTCCTGTCGGAACGTTTTTTTCAGGGGATTTTTTCTTCAGTCCTTTTCACGGTCAAAAGGTGGAGGGCATGGTGCGCTGGATCTGGACCTCAAGGCTCTGACCAGCTTTTGTGGGCACGGTAGCTCAGAATGGAGTCCATCCGCACGGTGATAGCATCCCTTACTCTTGGGGACTTTTCTGGCTTTATTCGACATCACGAATGTCTGCTTATGCATTCCACTATATGCCGACTTCAGCATTTCTTCCGTTTTGCTGTGGGAGGAGAGCATTACCGGCTTGTGGAGTTGCCTTTTTGGTCTCGCTGTCATTCCCCTGGTTATGTCAGTGGGGGTTGGGGTTCCTGGGCTACCTGGATGATCCTTTTCTGCGAGCAGAGTCCTTGACTGCCCCATGGGGCGACGTAGCTCACTTACTGACTTTGACAGAATCCAGTTGGCTTCTATACTACCTTGAATCCGCTCTGGCTCTTTCCGGAATACTGGATTATCTGGGCCTGACTCAAGACTCCAGTTCTGGCCAGAGTGTTTTCTATTTCTGGACAAGGCTCCAGGAGTTGCTTGCCGCATTTCATCTACTGCAGTGATTCTCAACTCCTGGTCTCGGGACCCACTAACAGGCCAGGTTTGCAGGATAACTGAAATGCATCACAGGTGATCATTTGGTGCTCAGTGATTGCAATATTCTAGTCTGCATCTCCCCAAGGTAATACTTAAAATCTGGCCTATTGGTGGGTCCTGAGGACCGGAGTTGAGAACCACTGATCTACTGTGTCAGGCAGGTGGATCTCCCTGCGGACCTGCATGCGGTTGTTGGGTAGGGTTGCCACATCATCCCTTTAATCCAGGACACATATGAATTACACAGGTTCTGAGGCTAATTTAATTCAGATGAGGCACCAAGTGAGTTTAATTACCACCTTAATCAGCCACAGAATCTGTGCAATTAATATGTGTCCTGGATTAAAGGGATGATGTGGCAACCCTATTGTTGAATCTAATGGTATCTGCCTTCAAGGCGTTTCCATTTGCACAGTTCCATGCAAGCTCCCCTTAAGGGAGTTCCTGGCGTAATGGGACTAGTGCCCAAGGTTTCTGGGCGATCGGATAGGCTGGACCAGGAAGCCAGGGTTCCCTGGTCTGATGGCTTCGCTCTTCGGGTCTTTGACAGAGCAAATCCTTTCTCTCCATGTATGGATGACAAGAGCTCAGATTTTGTCTGGATTGTTGGCGGATCGTCTTTGGGGATTCCCGGTGCGGACCTCTCCAACGTACGTTTCCTAGGAGTGGAATACTGGCAGGCGGATGCCTCAGACGGCTAGCGTGGGACCACTGGTGGGTTCTTTGCTGGGCTGTGTTTCTTCGGATAGGTTTCCGATGGGCACTTTGTGCGTCCCGGCTCAACAGAAAGGGACCGAGAACTTGGGCTTAGTCATGGGATCTTCTGGTGGGCTTTTTACATGCTCTGGTGGCCTGTGGGGCCAGTATCGTTTGGTCTAGGCTTCTCCTCTTCCCCAGCTTCGGCTGTGACCTTTGCACAGGATCATGGCCGCAGGAATTTCGGTCACTTAGTTGGTTCCGGATGGTACTGTCGGTCTGGGTAAGCTGACCTGGTACACCTGGTTGTCGATGTTCCTTGGTGACTACCTTTGAAGGAGGAGGGCCGTTCTTCCATCTTGCTTTACAGTCGCTGGTTTGGTTTTGACGACCTGGCTGTGATAGCCAGGTGCTGCTGTTCCTGCACTTCTGAAGACTGAGGAGTCTCCATGTAGGGAAAGCTACCACCGGATGTGACACTTTCGTCCTTCTCGTGGTTTCAATTCTGCCCTTTGAGCAGACATGGGCTTGAGTACCATCAAGTACTAGGTGTCAGCCTTGGCAGTTTTCTTCAGCGTCCCCTGGTCTTGCATTCTCTGGTACATACCTTTGTTCAGGGGCTGGACATCTGTCTCCACTGGTGCGATCTCTTCTACTGCCATGGGGTCTGGACTTGGTGTTTGCCTTTTGAATAAGAACATTGTGTTCCTCTCTCTGTCCCTGGTCAACATATCCTACGGAATTTGGGGTGATCGGGTGTATTTGGCAGCCCTGAGTCTTGTCAGAGGTTAGACTCATGGTTTTAGATGCGGTTGGACCGAGTATGGAGCTGTCTGCTTTGTTTGTGACCATTTCTGGATGGCTCAGACAGATGATGACTCTGACCTATTCTGTCGGGGTTGGGTTACTCTTTTTCCCCTATTGCGGCGCACTCTACTCGGGTGCTTAGTGTTTCTTGGGTCTTCTGTCATCAGGTGTCATTTCAGTTGTGCAATTTGGCAGATTGCCTCTCGGACGTAGGTGTACACTTTCACAACACTCTACGAAGTGGATGCTCTGGCATCTGCGGATGCTGCTTTTGGCCGCAGGTTTTGCAGTTTGGAGGGTCTATCCCCTCTTGAGCGCGTATTGTTCAGGTGGGCTCCAGTTGTTCTGTGTTGAGCTCCTGTTACCTAGTTGGCTCTTGTGTTAGCTTGGAGGGTTTTTTTTTCCCCTCATGTTTGACAGCTTTGGGATGTCCCAATAGTAAAGAATAATGGAACGCTGTGTCTGTCAATGAACGAAAGAGAAAATAGGATTTTTTTTTACTTACCGTAAAATCCTTTTCTCTGAGTTCATTGACAAACACAGCACCCACCCCTCTTAGGAGTTTAATGCTTCTGATACTGCTTGTTACTAAACTGAAGGCCTATGGCAGAGAGGGGGGATGTATATCACCTAGGATTGCCCATTGGCGTAGTCAAGTCTTTTTCTTTCTGCCTAGTCCTACTCCTGTAGAGGGCGATATACCCAATGGTAAAGAATAATGGAACACCGTCTGTCAATGAACTCAGAGAAAATGATTTTACGGTAAATCAAAAAACTCAACTGCCTAGAAACAACCCTGTGTACATGTACTGATAAGATAACATAGAGGAGAGTTTAGGCGCAGCTGAAAAAAAACGCCATTCCACGAGCAGGTGAAATTTTGAAGCATGACATGTTGGGTATCAATATACTCGGCTTAACATTATCTTTCACAATATAGAAAAAAATCGAGCTAACTTTACTGTTTTATTTTTTAATTTAAAAAAATGAAATTTTTCCCCCAAAAAATTGTGCTTGTAAGACTGCTGCGCAAATACGGTGTGACAAAGTATTGCAACGACCGCCGTTTTATTCTCTAGGTTGTTAAAAAAAAAAAAACACACGCATATATATAATGTTTGGGGGTTCTAAGTAATTTTCTAGCAAAAAAAAAACCCAACTGATTTTAAACACCGACCCTCAAAAAGAGACTCTGCCCTTAACATCAGTTTTGGCCGCTATGTATTCTTTTACATATTTGTAGTTAAAAAAATTGCAATAGGCGTATATTGATTGGTTTGCGCAAAAGTTGCTGCGTTTACAAATCATGAGAATTCATTTATGGCTTTTTTACAATTTTTTTATTTTATTTTACTAGTAATGGCGGCGATCTGCGATTTTTAACAGGACTGCGATATTGCGGCGGCCAGATC
Organism: Glandirana rugosa; assembly: GCA_018402905.1. Lineage (NCBI taxonomy): Eukaryota > Metazoa > Chordata > Amphibia > Anura > Ranidae > Glandirana > Glandirana rugosa. The sequence goes on along the minus strand of BLSH010373215.1, from coordinate 228,742 downwards.
GGACATTTTTGACACTTTTTTGCGACCATTGACATTCATACAGCGATCAGAGCTAAAAATAGCCACTGATTGCTGTATAAATGTCACTGGCAGGGAAGGGGTTAACACTAAGGGGGCGATCAAGGGGTTAAGTGTGTTTCCTAGGCGTGTTCTAACTGTGAGGGGGCTGGGCTGCCAGGGGCATGACAGATATAACTGATCTCAATGACAGGGATCAGTAGATCAGTGTTATGCCGCCTGACAGAACCGGGAACCGCCGTGTTTATATTGGCGGTTCCCTGCTATTCTTCTGTATCAGGCGATCGGAGATCGCTGGCGGCAGTCGAGTCCGCTGGACCCGCAGCCACACTTGGAGCGTGCAGTGGGCACGAGAGCGCCGCCGGCAGGACGCTCCCATCCGCTAGCTACTCCTGCGCGAATCGCCATTTATAAACGGCGATACACGCTACGCTGCAACTCTGCAGCAGTAAATGGAGCCGGTTGGGAACCGGTTAAGGAAAGGGCCAGGGACTTTCTTCTGTTTTTTGGTTCCATACACTTCAATGGATCAAAAATGTGTATTGAAAAATGCAAAATACATCTGGAATAATGAAACTGCAACCTGCATAGGTTTGAATCAGGCCTCAGTCTGTGTCTGTAGTAAATGTTCAAACCTTAAACACTTGAAGCCTGCGCTATAGTCGAAAGACGGCTGTAGCACGGGCTTAAATTGCCGCAAAGGCGTCCATGGATGTCGTTCTGTGCTAGTGCTGCCCCCTGTGGCGCGCGAGCGGCACGCTCTGTGAACACAAAGATCGGAGTAAAGGGCAGATCCCGGCCCCTTAGCATGTGATCAGCTGTCAGCCCCTGACAGCTGATCACGTAATGTAAACAGGAGCTGGTAATTGGCTTTTTTTTTCTTCCTGACACTGACTGCATGAGGAGAAAAAACAAGCCCATTACCTGCTCATGTAATAGGGACATCGGTGCCACACACCGACAGCCACTGCTGCTAAGTAGTGGCACCTATCGGTGCCCATCAGTACTGAAAACAGAAAAAAAGGGCGCAAACCGCCTAGTGCATTACCTTAAACATCTTGCAAAATGTATTAATGTGCAAAAAGCATACTCACAATAAATAATAAATCGCATATCATATACCACTCCAGTGTCGCTGATGACACATCCCTGCGGTTGGAAAGCTGACACTTTTCGGGAGGCAAGCTCTCTTTCTCAGAGCTAATCCAACATGTTTAGGGCACCACTTTATATTGTTACTGGGCATAGTCCCCTCCCCTTCACAGGCTACGCAGGGCCAAACCCTGGTGAGGTCACAGGGATACATGCCCATCAGTGCTGCCTATCAGTGCCCATCAGTACTGCTAATCAGTGTCCATGAGTGCTGCCTATCAGTGTGGCCCATCAGTTCATCCTCATCAGCGCCCATCAGTGCAGCCTCATGAGTGCCCATGAGTGTAGCCTCATGAGTGCAGCCTCATCAGCGCCCATCAGTGCATCCTCATGAGCGCCCATGATTGCATCCTCATCAGTGCCCATTAGTGCATCCTCATTAGTGCCCATGAGTGCATCCTCATCAGTGTCGCTTCATCAGTGGCCATTAGTGCATCCTCATCAGTGCCCATTAGTACATGCTCATCAGTGCATCCTCATTAGTGCATCCTCATCAGTGCCCATTAGTGCATCCTCATAAGTGCATCCTCATTAGTGTATCCTCATCAGTGCTCATTAGTGCATCCTCATAAGTGCATCCTCATCAGTGCCCATTAGTGCATCCTCATCAGTGCCCATTGGTGCATCATTAGTGCATCCTCATTAGTGCCCATTAGTGCATCCTCATCAGTGCCCATTAGTGCATCCTCATTAGTGCATCCTCATCAGTGCCCTTTAGTACATCCTCATTAGTGCATCCTCATCAGTGCCCATTAGTACATCCTCATCAGTGCCCATTAGTGCATCCTCATCAGTGCCCATTAATGCATCCTCATTAGTGTGTCCTCATCAGTGCCCATTAGTGCATCCTCATCAGTGCCCATTAGTGCATCCTCATCAGTGCCCATTAGTGCATCCTCATTAGTGCCTCCTCATCAATGCCCATCAGTGAAGGAGAAAAATGACCTGTTTGCAAAATTTTATATCAAACTATGAAAAATGTGTTATTTTTTTTCAATCAGTGTCCACGAGTGCTGCTTATCAGTGCCGCCCATCAGTGCATACTCATCAGCGCCCATCAGTTCATCCTCATCAGCGCCCATCAGTGCAGCCTCATGAGTGCTCATGAGTGTAGCCTCATGAGTGCCCATGAGTGCAGCCTCATCAGCGCCCATGAGTGCATCCTCATGAGCGCCCATGATTGCATCCTCATTAGTGCATCCTCATCAGTGCCCATTAGTGCATCCTCATTAGTGCCCATGAGTGCATCCTCATCAGTGCCCATGAGTGCATCCTCATCAGTGCCCATGAGTGCATCCTCATCAGTGCCCATTAGTACATGCACATCAGTGCATCCTCATTAGTGCATCCTCATCAGTGCCCATTAGTGCATCCTCATCAGTGCCCATTGGTGTACCCTCATTAGTGCATTCTCATCAGTGCCCATTAGTGCATCCTCATCAGTGCCCATTAGTGCATCCTCATCAGTGGCCCTTAGTACATCCTCATCAGTGCCCATTAGTACATCCTCATCAGTGCATCCTCATCAGTGCCCATTAGTGCATCCTCATCAGCGCCCATTAATGCATCCTCTTCAGTGCCCATTAGTGCATCCTTATCAGTGCCCATTAGTGCATCTTCATCAGTGCCCATTACTGCATCCTAATTAGTGCCTCCTCATCAGTGCCCATCAGTGAAGGAGAAAAATTACCTGGTCGCAACATTTTTATAACAAACTATGAAAAATGTGTTGTTTTTTTTCAAAGTTTTCGGTCTTTGTTTAGCAAAAAATAAAACCCCCAGTGATGATTAAATCCCACCAAAAGAAAGCTCAATTTGTGTGAAGAAAATGATAAAAATGTCATATGGGTACAGTGTTACATGACCGCACAACTGTCATTCAAAGTGTGACAGTGCTGAAAGCTGAAAATTGGCCTTGGCAGGAGGAGGGTATATGAGCCCAGTAAGCAAGTGGTTAATATCAATAATAACATCTTATTACACTATACTCCAGGAGTATAGAATGATCTTGGCAATTCTAGAGGAATGCCTCAATAATGCATTTATAAACCCATTAGATTTTAGTCAACTAAGATATGAGTAAAACAATTGGAGATGATTGAAATATGACTAAAACTAAAATGGTATTTTAGTCAGAAATTTCAGTGGCCGCAAAATATATTCACAATCCACCTTCCCCTCCCCCTGCGTTAAATGTCTAATACATGGGGGGGAACATGCAGAGCGTAGATTGGGAGACAGGAGCTAACACTCTACCCTCTTATATCTGTTCACAGACGAGGAATGGAGGAGGAGCTGGTCCCCACTCTGAGGAGCAGGAGGAGGAAAAGCGAGGTGGGGCTGGTCCCCACTCTGAGAAGGAGGAGAAGTGAGGTAGAGCCGGTCCCCGCTCTGCAGAGGACGAGGAGGAGGAGGAAAAGAGAGGTAAGAGGAAGGAGGGGCTGGAGGGGGCTGCCTGATTTCTTGTCATTTATTATTATTATTATTATACAGGATTTATATAGTGCCGACAGTTTGCGCAGCGCTTTACAATATTAGGGCAGACAGTACAATTACAATACAATTCAATACAGGAGGAATCAGAGGGCCCTGCTTGTTAGAGCTTACAATCTAGGAGGGAGGGTTAAATGATACGAAGGGGCAATAACTGTGGAGGATGAGCTGATTGAGAAAATAAGAAGTGTAGTTGTTAGGTGGTGGCAGGATGGCCTTCCCTGAAGAGAAACATTTTCAGGGATTGCCTAAAGGTGGATAGATTTGGGGATAGTCTGACAGATTGGGGTAGGGAGTTTCAGACGATGGGAGAGGCTCAGGAGAAGTCTTGGAGGCTAATATGGGAGGAGGTGATGAGGGAGCTGGAGAGCAGGAGGTCTTGGGAGGAGCGAAGAGGACGATTAGGTTGGTATTTTGAGACTAGGCTGGCGATGTAGGTGGGAGCAGAGTTATGGATGGCATTGTAGCTCATTGTTAGTATTTTGAACTTAATTTGTTGGGCGAGTGGCAGCCAATGGAGGGATTGGCAGAGAGGGGTGACAGACACTGAACGGTTTGTAAGGGTGATGAGCCTGGCGGCGGCATTCATGATGGACTGGAGGGGGGATATCCTATGTAAAGATAGGCCAGTGAGGAGGGAGTTGCAGTAGTCGAGGCGAGAGATGACCAGGGGGTGAATCAGGAGCTTTGTGGTTTCATTGGTTAGAAAGGGACGTATTTTAGAGATGTTGCAGAGGTTGAGGTGGCAAGCCTTAGAAAGTGATTGGATGTGGGTCCAAGAGGAGAGTTCAGAATCCAGGATAACACCAAGCACCCTGACATGTAAGAGATGGGTGGATGGTTGTGCCATTGCTCTTGACAGAGAAGTCAGGGGAAACGGTACGTGGGGGAGGAAATATTGGGAGTTCGGTTTTGGAGAAGTTGAGTTTGAGGAAGTGGTGGGACATCCAGGCAGATATGTCAGTTAATAAGTTAGTGATGCGTGAGGAGACTGATGGGGTGAGTTGGGGGGTGGAGAGGTAGATTTGGGTATCGTCAGTGTAGAAATGATATTGAAAACCGTGGGAGGCTATCAGCCGGCCCAGGGAAGAGGTGTATATTGAAAATAAGAGGTCCAAGAACAGAAACTTGGGGGACCCCGACAGAGAAAGGAGGAGGAGAGGAGGAGGTAGAATTGTAAGTGACACTGAAGGTGCGATGGGATAGGTAGGATGAGAGCCACTGAAGTGCACAGTCAAGGAGGAAGAGGGAGTAAAGTTTTTTGAGGAGGAGGGGGTGGTCGAAAGTATCAAAGGCAGCCGAAAGGTCCAGGAGCAGGAGTATAGAGAAGTGTCCATTGGTTATAACGGTTAGTAGGTCATTTGTGAGTTTAAAAAGGGCAGTTTCTGTGGAGTGTTGAGGGCGGAATCCAGATTGAAGGGGGTCCAGAAGGTTATTCTTAACAAGGTGGTCACTCAGTTGGTTGTAGACTAGGCGTTCAAGGAGTTTGGAGGAAAAAGGGTAGTTGCGTAGATAGTTAAGATCAGTAGGGTCCAGGGATGGCTTCTTGAGTATGGGGGTGACCAATGCATGTTTTAGAGCATTGGGGAAGATGCCAGAAGAGAGGGAGAGGTTGAAGATACGAGTTAGAGAGTGCAGGATAGAGTCAGAGGGTGACTGTAGTATTTGAGAGGGAATAGGGTCCAGTGGACAGGTGGTTAGGTGGGCATTAGAAAGGAGTTTAGCAACCTCGTTAATAGTAGCAGGTTTGAATAAGGATAGAGTCGATTGTGCTTGTTAACATGGGGTGTCAACTGGAGAAGATGCCTGGAGAGTGGAGATTTCATCACGAATTGTGTCAATCTTGCTTTTGAAGTGGTCAGCAACCTCTTGGGCAGTGAGTGTGTTAATGGGCGGAAGTGGTGGAGGACGAAGTAGAGAGTTGAAGGTAGAGAAGAGTTGACGGGGACTGGATGAGAAGGTGTTAATAAGAGTAGTAAAATAGGTCTGCTTGGCATTTATGCTGCTTAACCACTGATCGCCGCCATTACTATTATTAAAAAATAAATGAACAAAAATTCCAGCACATATCCCATAGTTTGTAGACGCTACTGTATAACGTGCACATAAACCAAGCAATTTACGCTTATTGGGATTTCTTTTACCAAAAATATGTAGCAGAATACATATTGGTCTAAATTGATGAGGAAATTTGATTTTTTTTTTTTACATTTTTTTTATTGGATGTTTTATAGCAGAAAGTGAAAATTGTTTTTTTTTTTTTTTTTTTAAAAAATTTTCAGACTTTTTTGTTTAAAGCGCAAATAATAAAAAAAAATGCAGAGGTGATCAGATACCACCAAAAAAGCTCTATTTTTGGGGAAAAAAGGACATGAATTTTATTTGGTTACAGCGCCGCATGACCACGGAATTGTCAGTTAAAGTGCCGCAGTGCCGAATCGCAAAAAATGGCCTTGTCACAAGGGGCGGGGGTAAATCTTCCGGTGGTCAAGTGGTTAAAGCGGCTCTTCAGTCTTTTTTTATCTTTCCATCTATTAAATCTTTTGCCCTTGTTGTTTTAACTTTGGATAGTAAAACATTTTTTCCTGACAGACTCCATGGCAGCCTGCGTGTGGGTTTACCCCGCCCTCCTTTTCTCCTATAGGACCCAATTACCATAAATTTAGCCTCATGGCCCGCACCTGTGTTCCATTTTTGTCCTCCTCCTGGACCAGCGCAGTTGCAAGCAAGTTCATGCATCCAGGGCAGATAAAGGGGCAGATCCATGGGGGAGGTGGTGTTCTCCCAACGCCCAGCTACGGTGGGCGAGAGGCGGGTGGCCAATAAGATCCCCAGGAGGGGCGGCCCATAATTGCCCAGGGTGACACTGGCAGGGTCCTGAAGACAGACAAGTACTCCATGGCAGCGTTTATCATTGTTTTTTTTTTAAAAAAAAAGCTCCCGTACCTTGTCTCGTGCCCCTCCATCTTCTGTGGTCTGCTCTCGGCGTTAGAATTCGTGTGGAACGCAGTGCGCTCCTCCTGGTTCGCCGCGTCCTCCACGGCGGGGCTACTGCGCAGAGGCCTGGTTGGCGCGTGCGCAGGCGAGCTGGCCGCCCGACGAGCGCATGCGCAGTCGCGGCGGAGCATGGTTTTCAAACGGCTGTCAGCCCTGCAGTCTTTGGGGGACGCGAGCAACTTGGGATGGGGTGCTCATTGCGGGTCGGAAATAGCCCAGGGAAGATGGGGCCCACTGTCCCGCATACCGGTCTCCAACATTCTAGAATTACGGGCAGCCCACCAGGCCCTCCAAGCCTTTCATCATCAAGTAGTAGGAAAGGCGGTATTGTTGAGGATGGACAATACGACGGCAGTCGCCTACGTGAGGAGGCAGGGGGGACACGGAGCCTGTCCCTGCTACAGGAGGTAAACCCAATCCTATCATGGGCCCAGAGATTCCTAACGGACATTTCGGCGGTATACATACCGGGGGTGCGGAATACGCAAGCAGATTTCCTCTCCAGAGTTCAGTTGGACATGGGGAATGGTCTCTACACCCAGAGGTGTTTGCTTGGATCCAGTCTCTGGAAGTGAGCCCCGAGGTTGATCTTTTTCTGAACCACAAGCTGGACAAGTTGTACACGAGAGGCCAGTGCCATCAAGCCTGTGGAGTGGATGCCCTGACGGACATCTGGAGGTTCAACAGGGCCTACGCCTTTCCGCCGACTCCTGTCATTTTCCGCTTCCTGCAGAGGCTTCGGGACGAGGAGGTCGAAGTCTCGGTGGTGGCGCCCTTCTGGCCCAACAGGCCCTGGTTCACCCTGCTGACCCAGCTCAGCTACAAGGCCCTGGTGCCGCTTCCTCTCAGACCAGACATTTTGTCCCAGGGCGCAGCCCTACACCCGTGTCCAGAGCGGTTGCATCTGATGGTCTGGTTTTTGAGAGGGAGAGGCTCGAGGCCTTGGGCTGCACTCCCCGAGTGATCTCCACCCTGATGAGTTCTAGGAGACCCAGCACCAACAGGGTATATGCTAGGATCTGGGCCAAGTTTTCAGACTTTTCATCCTCTAGAGGGAAGTCTTCCAGAGATGCGGGAGTGCAGGAAGTCCTGGAATTTCTGCAATCTGGACTCGAACTACCCCTCTCGACCAGCTCGTTGAGAGTACAGGTCTCGGCCTTGTCGGCTTTCTCGGGTACCTCGTAGGCTTCTGAGCTGCTGGTTCGTCAATTCCTTAAAGGAGCAGCTAGACTGAGACCTCAAAGGAGAGCTAGATTCCCAAAGTGGGATCTACCCTTAGTTCTGGACTTTCTGGGGGAGCATTCATCCGGGCAAGAGGACGCAGCCTTTGTGAAGGATCTGTCCATGAAAACTGCCTTTTTGGTGGCGGTAACCTCTGCCAAGAGGGTGTCGGAAATCAGGGCCCTAGGTCACAAGGAGCCTTTCTTGACCTTTTTCCAAGACAGGGTAGTCCTAATCCCGATGCTCGGCTCTAGGCCGAAAGTCACGTCAGTCTTCCACGAAAATCAGGCAATCACCCTGCCGATGTTAAGATCTCCAGGCTCCACAAATACTCACCCTCTGGATGTGGGAGAAGTATTGAGACTCTATGTACAGACCACAGCCGAATTCAGATGCTCGGACAACCTGTTTGTTTTGTTCTTCGGGAAGAATAAAGGGAAGGAGGCCTCTTCCAGATCAATTGCGGCCTGGATAGTTCAGGTGATCCAGAAGGCTTATAGGACAAAGGGCCTGGCTTCCCCAGAGACGGTGACAGCCCATTCGACCAGGAGCATCGCTACATCCTGGGCGGCAGCACGTCACGTAGCACCGGAGGTCATCTGCATGATCCTCATTGAACACTTTCATGACGAACTACTGTGTAGAGCCGGCGTCGTTATCTTCCATTAGTTTTGGGTTAAATGTGTTGTCAGCTGACAATCTGAATTAAAGTTTTGTTCAAGCAGCATCCCACCCGTGTGGTTTTTGGGGCTAGTTAAGTCCCACACGTAGGCTGCCATGGAGTCTGTCAGGAAAACGGAAAATTCCTATCCGATACTTACCGTAATTTTCCTTTCCTGATGGACTTCATGGCAGTCAGAGTTCCCACCCTCGAGTATAGAGGAGGGGGCTATATACAGAACACAGGTGCGGGCCATGAGTCTAAATTTATGGTAATGGGGTCCTATAGGAGAAAAGGAGGGCGGGGTAAACCCACACGTAGGCTGCCATGAAGTCCATCAGGAAAGGAAAATTACGGTAAGTATCGGATAGGAATTTTCAGTTTTTCTGCCTACCTTATACAGCCCACTTCCCGTTTCTTGTCTGGTCATTAGCCTAGGCTTATGACATCATGCACAGCTCTCTCTCTCTCATGAGAGTTTGCCAGGAAGGGACGGGGATGAGTCATAAGAGGGCCAATGAGAGCTCTAGAGCTGGAGGTGTGCCTCTATGTGTCTGTGTAAATCCAGTAAGTGAACGGACAGCAGCTTCAGCTGCCCACAGATAAAATGGCTGCAGCCAGACTTAGTGGAGGTAGATTTCTGCAGCATGTTTAGCAAGTGCAGAATCACAGTATATATAAAATAATAGGCAAAGTGGTTGGGGGAAGCTTCAGAATGGCAAAGATGTTTTTATTATGTGAGCAGGCTGCAGTTCCTCTTTACTTTACATCGGAAGCGAGCCGTGTCACTCTGGGGGTCTGTGTTGCAGGACAGCGACGATGAGGATGAAATGTTGCTGGAAAAGGCGGAGAGCGAAGGAAGTGGCCACGCTCCCAGCAAGAGGAAGGAAAAGACAGAGAAAAGAGCGAAGCGCAGAAAGACAGCCAATAAGGAGGATGATGAAGAAGGATGTATGCAGGTAATAGGTCACATGACATCACATACCTTACACTCATTGGATGAGGTTTCCCACCCCATGTCTCTTCATTGGAATGAATGGGTTCTGCTCACCTCAGTGTGTAACGCTCGGGACTTTTCTTTACAAATAAGGGGGGTTTTTTGTTCTATAGGTTAGGTTTTGATGTGCATCTAAACCCGCCACTCCTCTGAAAGGTGATCTGCGTTTTTCAGAGGTGATTGACAGGTGGTAATTTGACACCACCTCAGCACCGATCGTAACCCCATTTTTGCCGAATAAACACACTACAACTGCAGGCATTGCGGTTACATAGTGTTCCGAGTCGCTTGAATGGGTCACGTTCAGCAGGCTTTCTGCCCATTTCCAACATGTTGGATAGTTTTTGCTGATCGCTCTTGACTGAAGCAGGTGTGTGGGCGGAGACCCTCACAGCTCTGCTATTTAAGTTATGACAGTGGGTGTGGGGAGTAGATCCCCTGCCTGCTGTCACAGTGGGGGAGGATCGGGGAAGTGGCCTGAGGCACCTGCATCCATAACAAGTTACGTGTTACACCCTGAATATGGGGGTAACGCGTTACTAAAGGTGAACTACGCCTGTGAAGTCTGCGCCAAGGGGCTCTTGTTCACCAAGAGAATGCGAAACCCGCTTGAAGCAGGTCAAAAGAAGGTCATGTACACCAGTTAGTGAATTCTGAATGATCTCAGACCATTGACAAAGGAGCCAAAGCCCGTTTACAATGGAGGAAGGTATCATTGCTCGTTAGTTCCCAGCTGTAGAATAGTCATCTCTCCTATTCCCGTCTCTCCTTAGTCTGGGACATCCAAAAACATGCAGGTTGGGTCTCCCGGATTCCATGCCTGCATAGTTTTTTTTAGTCTGTGACTCACTAAGACCCAACGCGATTTTACCGCCATTTTTTGACACGATTTTACAGTGATTTTACTGTGATTTCGGATCAGTATGACTTTGTTGCAAGTTTGGCACAATGAAAACATATTACAAAGCCGTACAGAAATATTACAGAAATCGCATCTATATTATTCAGGTGCAATTTGCATGCGACTTTGAGGGTTTAACATTGAAGTTTATGGACCTCAAGTTGCATCAAAGTTGGGCCAAAGGGACTACTTTGAAGTCGGCAGGACTTGAAGTCGTACAGATATGAACGGTACTCATTGGAAATAATGGGGAACGACTTGTCATGCGACAGTGCAGTCTTAAGTTGCAGGACAACTCGCACAAGCGTGAAAAGGGCCTAAGTGGTGAAGATGAAGGTCAGAAAGAAGACGATTGCAGCTCTCATATTTCTCTTTGATTGCATTGCACTTATGGCCAAATGTGACGCTTACCAGAGCTCGCTAAGTGGGCCTGAATCCCCTAAAATACTGAAGTTCTCATGTGCCCTTCTATTACCGCATGTCACTTAACCAGTTCCCTACCGAGTCATTGTAAAATTAAGTCCGCAGAGAACCTCCGTCGATCTGGGATGACGTCATATGACGTCTTTCCCTTTTCGCCGCTACTGCGGGCCCCTGGGGGCCCACAGCGTGGCGATCGCGGATTGATTGTGTCCCTCGGGACACAGCCCCCCTCGATCGGGATAAAAAGCCAATAAAATTTGCTCTTTACCACGTGACCGGCTGTGTCCAATCACAGCTGGTCACTACCGGCCTCAACGTGCACGCAGCTCGTGCGCGCCCCCAGAGGCGTGCAACGCGGCGATCGGGGCTGAGGCTTGTCCCTCAGACAAAGCCAAGCTCCGATCAGTGTAAAGAGCCAATAGAATTGGCTCTTTACCATGTGACCGGCTGTGTCAATCACAGCCAGTCATGTGATGTAAACAAACCGCGGTAAAGAGCTGTTACCGCGGTTCTCCCTGTCACACTCCGATCGTGTGTGAGAGGGAAATTGCGGTAACAGCTCGTTACCGCCTACTGTGTACACCAAGCACACTGATCACCCCCCCAATAAAGAGGACCTGTCACCACCCCATCAAAGTACCTGTCACAGCCCATCAGAGTACCTGTCACCTGTCCATCAAAGTACCCGAGTACCTGTCCCCTGTCCATCAAAGTACCAGAGTACCTGTCCATCAAAGTATCCAAGTACCTGTCACCTGTCCAAAGTACCCGAGTACCTGTCACCTGCCCATTAGAGTACCTGTCACCTGCCCATCTGAGTACCCGAGTACCTGTCACCTGCCCATCTGAGTACCTGTCACCATCCCATCTGAGTACCCGAGTACCTGTCACCATCCCAGAGTACCTGTCACCAACCCATCTGAGTACCCAAGTACCTGTAACCATCCCATCAGAGTACCCGAGTATCTGTCACCAGCTCATCAGAGTACCCGAGTACCTGTCACTACCCATCAAAGTACCCGAGTACCTGTCACCAGACCATCAGAGCACACGAGTACCTGTCACCAGCCCATCAGAGTACCCGAGTACCTGTCACCTGCCCATCAGAGTACCCGAGTACCTGTCACCTGCCCATCAGAGTACTCGAGTACCTGTCACCTGCTCATCAGAGTACCCGAGTACCTGTCACCAGCGTACCAGAGTACCTGTCGCCAGCCCATCTGAGCACCCATGTACCTGTCACCAGCCCATCACAGTACCCGAGTACCTGTCCATCAGAGAACCTGAGTACCTGTCACCAGCCCAGCAAAGTACCCGAGTACCTGTCACCTGCCCATTAGAGTACCCGAGTACCTGTCACCAGACCATCAGCGTACCCGAGTACCCGTCACCAGCCCATCAGCGTACCCAAGTACCTGTCACCTGCCCACCTGAGTACCCGAGTACCTGTCACCAGCCCATCAGAGTACCCGAGTACCTGCCCTTCAGATTACCCGAGTACCTGTCACCACCCCATCTGACTACCCAAGTACCTTTTACCAGTCCGTCAGATTACCCGAGTATCTGTCTACAGCCCATCAAAGTACCCGAGTACCTATCTGCAGCCCATCAGAATACCTGAGTACCTATCTGCAGCCCATCAGCGTACCCGAGTACCTATCTGCAGCCCATGCCTCATAGAATATACCTCGGGTGACTTCTTTCCAAAATGGGGTCATTTTGGGGGTAATTCCACTGTCCTGGTGCACCAGGGCCTTCAAAAGTGTGATTGGTATGAATGAAATTTTATGTGTAATTTATGCTCCTAGAATGACTGACGGTGCTCCCTGCATGTTTGGCCTCTGTATGTGGCCAGGGTGTGAAAAATTCTCACACGTGGTATCGCCATACCTGGGACAAGTAGCAGAATATATATTGGGGGTTAATTTTGCTATGTACATGCTATGTGTTAGAAATCTTATAAATTAACCATATTGTGTAAAAATAAAAGTGTTTTCATTTTCTTTCCATGTTTTTGGAAGACCTGTGAAAAAAATGAACCATTCAAAAGACTCATAATGCCTTATAGATTATACGTTGGGGTGTTTGCTTTCATCACATTCATTCATCACCTGGTGCTCCAGGGCCTTCAAAAGTGTAATAGGTCGTTAGGAAATTAGATGTGAAAATTCTGCTCCTAGAATGCATGATGGTGCTCCCTGCATGTTGGACCTCTCTATGTGGCCAGGCTGTGAAAAAGTCTCACACATGTGGTATCGCCATACTAGGGGCGAGTAGCAGAATGCATTTTGGGGTGTAATTGGAAGTATGCTGTGTGTGAGGAATAACTTGTTATGACAATTGTGTGCAAAAAAAAAAATAATAATTTCTCAATCATTCATTGACAGACGCAGTCTCTATTCTTGACATGTGGGGTTTATGCACCTTTCACTAGTAGTGGACTAGGCAGAACTTAGTTCAGCTCAAAGCAGACACAGCCCCTCCCAGGGGGCAGTCCTCACTTGGCATAACCCCTCCTGCCCTTCTCAGCAACTCAGTTTTTTCTGCCTAGTGCAAGGAGTAGGACCTGGCTCCCTGCTGGGATCTGCGGTTCCCCATTCTTTTTTCTCAAGATTTCTGATTAAGAATGCAATCAAGTAGCCGGGTGGGTGACAGGCTGGATATCCTAGATCCAGGGAGTCTCCCCAGTGCGGCCGACGGAGCTGCACGCGGGCCTCGTTGCGTGCGGGGCGGCCAGCAGGTTAAACGTCCCGCCAGCACACCTAGGACTGGGCCCGGGGTCCACGCCAAGGGTGATGCGTGGCCAGCAGCACCCCCCGAACCGGCGGGGTGGCAGGTCTGCCTCGGGTGGCTACCCACTGTGCCCGTCCAGAGTGGTGAGTACGCTTCCCCCCCTGCGAGGTGCGGAGGGGAGGTGGATACTGTCCCCCTTCCGCGGGTATAGGTGGCTGATCTTTCCTACCCTCTAGTATTGCCCCCCTCCCCCCCTGGGCTGTAGCATCTCCCTGCCTAGCTGTGTTCCCCTGGATGGGCTGCGGGCGATCGGCATGTCAGTCACGGCCGCCATTTTCCTGTAACCGGCCGCATGTTGTGCACGGCTGCCATTTTCCTGTAGCCGGCTGCGTGTGCATCACGGCCGCCATTTTGCGGTAACCGGCTGCTGTGGTTGGCCTCTAGTGCATACGGCGGCCATTTTTGCGTGGTCCGCCATATCCTGGCCTTGGATTCGCTGGCTGGAGTGGGATGTCCTGGTTCTCTTGGCACCGGATCAGGCCGGAAAAGCCTTTCCTACACGTGGGGGATGCAGAGCAGCGGCATTGGTGGTTACAGGCAGCTACAGCAGCGTTAGCAGCAGCACCCGGGTCAGTGGGGTGAGTCCTCCTGGAAGCCTCTGGCCCCTAGTGCAACAGCTCAAGGGGTGGTGTGGGGTGCACAGTCCGGTCTGGCCGATGGGTGTCTTCCGGGGTGCGGTGCAATGGCGGCTGAAGCAGGTGCTTCCCAGGCAGGTGTCTCCGGTGGGGACCAGGGAGCGCTGGGACCTGTGGTTCTGCTGGACAAATTGACGGTTATCCTGGAAGAATTCTTCTGCCGGGGGGAGGCGATCCATGACCGTGGGGTGGTGAGAAAACGGCCACCCCCTCCCCCGTCCTCTGGTGAGGACTCAGAGCCTGATGGGGGGCTCTGTGGTGTCGGGGACCCCCCTGGAGCTGTCGGAAGGCGAGCTTGGGGACCCCTCTGATGAGGAGGAGAAGCCCTCGGGGCCACCACGGCTCGTGAACGGGCTCTGGTGGGCTCATTGGTCTGTGAGACGGTGAAGCAGGGCCCCACTGTGACACAGGGGGCACCGTACGCCTTTGGGTCGCATAGGCCAGGCCGGACACCTAAGGTATTTACTTATTTGTCGTACTTTGATCAGTTTGTCTACAAGGAATGGCAATGACCTCAGGGGTCATTCGCCATGCTTAAGTGTTTTTCTGTGCGTTATCCCTTTGAGGATACCCTGTTGCAGAAGTGGAAGTCTCCGATGGTGGACCTGCCTGAACAAAGCGACCACTATTCCCATGGAGGGCTCTCCATCATTCAAGGACCCAGCCGATAGGAGGACTGAGGCAGTGTCCAAGGCAATGTTTATGGTCGCGGGGTCGGTCATGCGGCCGGCGCTGGCTTCAGTGCTGGTGGCACAGGCGCTTACGGAATGGGCGACTATCGTGCACCCGGCTTTGGAAGATCTCCAGGCCCCTTCGGAACCTGTGCAGATGGCGGACCAGCTGATTCAGGGCCTTAAGTAGCTCTGTGATGCGGCAATCGACATGGCTCCCATGCTGTCAAAACTGTCCATGTTTGCAATCATCACGACGTCTGCTGTGGCTTAAATGTTGGTTGGAGGACCAGGCGTCAAAGAAGGGTCTGACAGAGCTGCCGTTTGAAGGTGGTCGTCTCTTTGGGGCTTCCCTGGATGAGATCATCAAGGATTAAATTGGGGAGAAGAGTACATTCCTCCCAGAGCCTAGAAGGGGCAAGGAGCCACGGCGCAGGGCGGGCCCTTCCTTCCCTACTCAAAAGAGGTTTTTTCGTACACCACGTGCCTCGAACAAGGTTTCTCAGCTGGGGGGCCAGAAGTGTCCCTGGCAGCGTAAGGCCGAGAAGGCGGAGGAGAAGTCCCCCTCCGTATGATGGGTCGCCTCCGTCCGTGGTTCGGGTGTGTGGACGGCTCTTGCGGTTCGCGGACCCGTGGACCTCTCGCATCTTGGATCTCTGGGTGCGCGAGATGGTTTCGTCCGGGTACAAGATAGAGTTCCATACCTAGCCCCCGGACAGGTTCTTTGCCTCCAATCTGAGGCTTCCCCCGGGGTGAGGGCAGGCCCTGTTTGGGGCCATGCAAGTCCTGCTCAATCAGGGGGTGATTGTTCCGGTCCCTTTGGCGGAACGTTTCAGCGGTTTTTATTCAAATCTTTTTGTGGTTCCGAAAAAAGATGGGGTCAGGCCTGTCTTGGACCTGAAGACTCTCAACCTCTTTGTGAGGGCGCGGAAATTCAGAATGGAATCTGTCCGCTCTGTGGTGGCGGCGCTTGGTCAGGGAGATTTCTTGGCCTCCTTAGACATCAAGGATGCGTATCTGCATGTGCCCATATGTGCGCGCCACCAGAGCTTTCTGCGCTTTGCGGTAGGGGATCTCCACTACAAGTTTGGGGCCCTTCCGTTCGGTCTGGCCTCAGCCCCGCGGGTCTTCACCAAGCTCCTAGCCCCAGTGCTGGCTCTGCTGCGGCAGAGGGGCATAGCAGTGGTGGCATATCTCAACGACCTCCTCCTGCGGGCGGAGTCGGCCTCAGCCTTGAAGGACAGTGTGGACATCACCCTCGGTTTCCTGCGGGACTTCGGATGGGTGATCAACCTTTCGAAGTCGGTACTGACTCCGTCGCGCCAGTTGGTATATCTTGGCTTGGTCCTGGACACGGAGCGGGCGAAGGTGTTTCTTCCTGCCGCCAAGGTCTTGACGCTCCAAGTTGCGGTGCGGGCCCTGCTGTCCCAGTGGTGGTCCTCTCTCAGATTTTGCATGAGGGTGTTAGGGCAATCCTGCTGCGGTGGGACAAGTATCCGCTATCCCTGTATCGGGTGATCAGATTGGATCACCGGACTTGAGGTTCCCTCGCCTGGTGGCTGCGGGCCCCGGCTTTGGGGCTGGGGAAGTCGTTTCTTCCCGTGGACTGGACGGTGGTCACGACAGATGCCAGCCTATATGGCTGGGGGGGGGGGGGATCCTGGGGCAGCTGTCGCTGGTCCCCGGAAGAGTCCTGTCTCCCTATCAATGTGCTGGAACTTCGAGCGATCAGGCTTTGCCTCTCCCACTGGTCAGGGAGGTTGCACGGGCGTCCTGTTCGGGTCCAGTCAGACAACGCCACGGCTGTGGCTTATGTGAACCATAGCACGGCAGTGGCGTCAGAAGTAGCCCACATTCTGCGGTGAGCAGAGCTTCACGTGCCGGAAATGTCCACCGTTCACATCCCGGGCGTCGAGAATTGGCAGGCGGACTACCTCAGTTGCCAGAGGCTGGATCAGGGAGAGTGGTCCCTGCACCCAGAGGTGTTCTGCCAGATTTGCCAAAAGTGGGGTACACCAGACGTGGACCTCCTGGCGTCCCGGAAAAGTGCAGGCCTTCGTGAGCAGAACAAAGGATCCGCTGGCAGATGCGGCGGATGCCCTTGTGGCTCCGCGGTCGCGGTACCGACTGCTCTATGCCTTCCCTCCACTTCCGCGCCTGCTGCGCAGGATAGAGGCGGAAGGGACTCCAACCTTTCTGGTAGCGCCAGATTGGCCTCGGCGTCCTTGGGACGCCGACGTGGTGCGGATGGTGGTCGATGTTCTCTGGCGGCTCCCGCTTTGCGAGGACCTACTTTAACAGGGACCCATCTTGCACCCTGCTTTACCCTCACTGGCTTTAACGCCCTGGCTATTGAGTCCCAGGTGTTAAATGATAGGGGACTCTCTGAGTCTGTCATTCCCACTATGCTCAAGGACGCGTAAGGCCACTTCGTGTAAGATCTATCACCGCACCTGGAAGGCTTATATTGCCTGGTGCGAGGCGGGGGGATGGAACCTCCGTTCTTTCTCGGTGGCTCGGGTGCTGGCCTAGATCACAAGTTGGCATTGAGCATGCTTAAGGGGCAGATTTCTGCCCTGGCTATTCTTTTTCAGCGTCCCTTGGCGACGCATTCCTTGATCCGTACCTTTGTCCAGGGGGTTCGTCATGTCGCTCCCCAGGTATGGTCGCCTTTGGACCTTAATCTGGTCCTTTCAGTGCTTCAGAAGCTGCCTTTCGAAAATATCAGGGAAATTTCCCTGCAACTGCTCCCGCACAAAGTGGCCTTTCTGGTGCTGATAACATCCGCTAGGCGGGTGTCTGAGCTGGCGGCTCTGTCCTGTAGGTCCCCGTACTTGGTCCTACATAGGGACAAGGCGGTTTTGCGCCCCTCTCCTTCCTTCTTACCGAAGGTGGTCCCTTTTTTTCACAATGAAGACATTGTCCTCCCTTCGCGGTGTCCGCACTCGTCTCATCCTAAGGAAGTTGCTTTGCACTCTCTGAATGTGGTTAGTGCTCTGCGGGTGTATTTGGCAGCCACAGCCTCGTTTCGGAGGTCCAATGTGCTTTTTGTTGTGGTGGATGGCCCGCGCAAGGGATTGGCAGCCTCGTCAGCCACCATTTCCATTACCAGGGCGATTAGTACTTCCTGGGCTTTCCAACACCAGGTGTCGGTTTCTCAGGTGTGCAAGGCGGCCACTTGAACCTCGGCGCACACTTTTTCCAAGTTTTACAGAGTTTATGTTGCAGCGTCTTCAGATGCTGCTTTTGGCTGCAAAGTTTTGCAGGAGGTGGTGTAAGGTGCGTCTGGCACCTCCCGGAGAACTCTTGTTGGGTACTGTTGTTGCCCACCCCTCGTTGTGACACTGCTTTGGGACATCCCCACATGTCAAGAATAGAGGCTGCGTCCGTCAATGAACGATTGAGAA
Source organism: Glandirana rugosa (assembly GCA_018402905.1). Taxonomy (NCBI): domain Eukaryota; kingdom Metazoa; phylum Chordata; class Amphibia; order Anura; family Ranidae; genus Glandirana; species Glandirana rugosa. The sequence goes on along the minus strand of BLSH010373215.1, from coordinate 210,373 downwards.
AATAGGATTTTTTGGCTTACCGTAAAATCCTTTTCTCTGAGTTCATTGACGGACGCAGCACCCACCCCTCTTTTGTACTGCTTGTTACGAACTGAGCTGCTGAGCAGGGCAGGAGGGGTTATGCCAAGTGAGGACTGCCCCCTGGGAGGGGCTGTCTCTGCTTTGAGCTGAACTACGTTCTGCCTAGTCCACTCCTAGTGAAAGGTGCATAAACCCCACATGTCAAGAATAGAGGCTGCGTCCCTCAATGAACTCAGAGAAAAGGATTTTACGGTAAGTCAAAAAATCCTATTTTCTTTATTTTCCCAAGAATTGTGGGGAAAAACTACAACTTCAAAAAACTCGCCATGCCTCTTACTAAATACCTTGGAATGTCTACTTTTCAAAAGGGGGTAATTTGGGGGGTATTTGTACATTCCTGAAATTTCAGGGCCTCAAGAAATGAGATAGGTCATCAGTGCATCAGGTGTGATCAATTTTCAATGATTGGCACCATAGCTTGTAGACTCTATAGCTTTCACACAGACCAAATAATATACACTTATTTGGATTATTTTTACCAAAGATAGGTAGCAGTATAGATTTTGGCCCAAATTTATGAACAAAAATTACTTACCGTATATACCCGGTTATAAGTCGAGGTTTTCAGCACATTTTTTGTGCTGAAAAAGACCCCCCTCGACTTATACCCGAGTCAGTGTCTGTGGTGATCAGTAGTTTCACATTAAACAGAGCCATGCTGCTTCTAAGAGCCTTCTGTGCTTTGTAAGTGTGATTAAACACATTGGAATGCAGAGAATGCTGAGAGAGATGTCAGATTCTCAGCTTGATGTCGGAGGTGGGCGGGACATGAAGAGACTTGAAGAGCTGCAGCTCTCTCTCTGCATTCTCAGCATTCTCTACATTCCAATGTGTTTAATCACACTTACAAAGCACAGAACGGCTCTTAGAAGCAACACAGCTCTATTTAATGTGAAACGAAACTACCTTACTCATCCCTTATGTGTTCTGGCTACAGTCTCTGTGTCCTGGCATTAAAATCCCTGTGTCCTGGCATTAAAATCCCTGTGTCCTGGCTCCCTGTCCCTGTGTTCTGGCTCCCTGTCCCTGTGTTCTGGCACCCTGTCCCTGTGTTCTGGCACCCTGTCCCTGTGTTCTGGCACTCTGTCCCTGTGTTCTGGCTGCTGCATTTCACACCCTAGGCTTATACGCGGGTCAATAAGTTTTCCCATATTTTTTGGGCAAAAGTAGGGGGGTCGGCTTATACACGGGTCGCCTTATACACGAGTATATACGGTATTTGCAAAACTTTATCACAGAAACTTTTTTCACTTATGTCGCAAAAAATAAAAAACCCAGAGGTTCTTAAATACCACCAAAAGAAAGCTCTATTTGTGTGAAAATTTTTTTAACAATTTTGTTTGGGTACAGTGTAGCACGAGAGAGTAATTGTCATTCAAAGTGTGAGAGCGCTGAAAGCTGAAAATAGGTCTGGACAGGAAGGGGGTATAAACGTTCCTGTATTGAAGTGGTTATACCACATGGATATTCAAAGTGCTACACAATTGGTAGGGTACAGAATTGGTCGAGTACAGAATTGAGATTGGACGGGTACAGAGTTGTTCAGGTACAGCATTGGGATTGGTCGGGTGCAGAATAGGTGGGTACAGAATTGGGAGTGGTTGGGTATAGAATTGGTCAGGTACAGAATAGTCACATACAAAATTGGTCAGAATAGTCGCATACAGAATAGGTCGGGTACAGAATAGGTCGAATAGGTCGGGTACAGAATAGGTCGAATAGGTCGGGTACAGAATAGGTGGAACAGGTCGAGTACAGAATAGGTCGAACAGGTCGAGTACAGAATAGGTCGAACAGGTCGAGTACAGAATAGGTCAGATTAGTTGGGTACAGAATTAGACGGGTATTAGTCAGGTATAGAATTGGTCAGAATTATCGGGTACAGAACAGGTCGAATAGATTGGGTACAGAATAGGTCAAATAGGTCGGGTACAGAATAGGTTGAATAGGTTGGGTACAGAATAGGTCAGATTAGTCGGGTACAGAATTAGTTGGGAATAGGTCGGGTACAGAATAGGTCAAATAGGTCAGGTACAGAATTAGTCGGGTATTAGTCAGGTATAGAATCAGTCAGAATTATCGGGTACAGAATAGGGTCGGTAGAGAATAGGTTGAATAGGTCGGGTACAGAATAGGTTGGGTACAGAATTAGTCGGGTATTAGTCAGGAATAGAATTAATCAGGTATAGAATTGGTCAGAATTAGTCGAGTACAGAATTGGTCAGAATTAGTCGAGTACAGAATTGGTCAGAATTAGTCGGGTACAGAATTGGTCAGAATTAGTCGGGTATGGAATAGGTGGGTGCAGAATTGGTCGAGTATAGAATTGGTCGGGTACAGAATTGGTATTGGTCAGATGCAGAATAGGTCGGGTATCCACTTGTCTGTCATGGTACTTTTATAACCAAATGCAAAATGTGGCAAAATGGCCATTTTAGACACCGGCTTTTAGCTGTCAAAAATAATCGTTCGAAGGAGGTTGAAATAGCGTCCCGTGTAAATGGAGCCTAAAAGTACTGCTGGGACCCCTTTCACACACCGCACGTCATTTCTTTGCCGAAGACGAACACCAAAGCAAAACTGGATAAATTCAGATTTGAGGAGAATGAGTTCCTGGGGGAAGATGGAGCCGCTGCATCCTCCTCCACAGATCCGACAGGCGCTGAAACCACCAAGGTTCTTGAGGCGATCTCTGACTTAAAAAGCACATTGACATGCAAAATAGAGGAGGTGAAGATTGATATCTCCCTGGTTCAGCAAGTCCTACTGAAGCTGAGGGAGAGGGTTACAGAAACTGAAACCTGTATCAGCCACGTGGAGGATGACATAGCGCCATTACAGATCGCTACTGAGAGACTACAGCACCAATTGTCTGCAGTGCAACAAAAGCAGGACGATATGGAGAACAGACTGCGGCGCTGTAACCTCAGGTTTGTGGGGTTGCCTGAGGGGACGGAGGGTTCTGATCCCCCTACTTTTCTGGAAAACCTCATCATCTCCACATTTGGCAGGCCTACCTTCTCAGCAACGTTTGTAGTGGAGCGAGCCCATCGCCTGGCAGCCAGACCGCCGCCGCAAGGTGCCCCTCCACGGACATTCATTGCTAAATTTCTGAACTACAGAGACCGCGACGCTATCCTGCGGCCCACCAGGGACAAAGGCAACATTCCCTTCAACAATAAGAACATCATAGTGTTCCCGGATTTTTCGACGGAGGTTCAGAAGAAAAGGGAGCAATTCACTGAGGCCAAACGACAACTCCGCATAAAACACATCTCACATCTCATATGCCATGTTGTTCCCGGCTAGGCTCCGAGTAGTGGGAGACGACAAGGCCCATTTCTTTGACACACTATAAACGAAAAAAGAGCAACAATTTTGCAAAAAAAAAAAAAACCTTTCTTACTTTTTGCTAAAATACATATTCAAAAAAAAAAAATTATAAAAAAACGATGTCATCACATCCAATACGGGGCTGTTGATCCTGCTTTGGTCTTGATGACATCAGGACCTTAGACTGAAGTGTTGGGAGAGAAGACGGTGCGGGGTAATTGGGGGAATTTTTCAGTTTTTGTTTCTCTCTCAGCCAAAACTAGTGATTAACCCTTGCAAGGCAGACATAGCCCAGCTGAGAGGGTTGCATAGAGTTGGGCTGTGAGATGGGTGTGGCAGCACAGAGTTCGTGTTATTTACATATTACTATGGCAACCGCCTCCCTTGTTGGCATCTCCAGCACAACTCCCATCTACCCCAAAAATCACAGATACTCCTGAGTTACCCGGTACATAATAAATCCATCTTACTTATTGTAAAATCTCTTTTCTCTTTTTCATGAAGGGCAAAGTTCAGCAAATACTGGACTGGAGGCGGAGAGAGCCCCAGGAGGGGCGGGAGTTCTTTATAAAGTGGGCGGGGCTGTCTTACTGGAAATGTTCGTGGGTAAAAGAATCACAGGTGAGGCTTTTTTTTTTTTTTTTTTTTTTTTTAATTATGTGACTGTAAAGTGGACCTATGGTGAAATGTGTCTTCCATCCCCGGCTTGGGAACATAATATTAAAGCCGAACTCCAGGAATTCAGCCACGTTGGTGGGTTACGTCCAATGGGGGAAAGGGGGCGGAGCATGACACCTTATTGACATATTCATTTACTATTTACATTTTTAGGGAGCACCGGGAGCCGAGCTATTGCTATAGTTTCAGTGCTCTGACGCTAGACTTTCTGGTCCCAGCTCCAACAGCTGCTGTGCCAGAGCACTTTGTGTGACTCATTCACAAAATGGGGAGATTTACTAAAATACAAAATCTGGTACAGCTGTGGGAGCCAATCAGCTTCTAACTTCAGCTTCTTCAAAGAAGCTTTGACAATAAAACCTGGAAGCTGATTGGTTTCTATGCACAGCTGCACCAGATTCTGCACTCCAGTTTTAGTAAATTCAATGTGTGAGAGAACATAGCGTTTCCTCTGTCAGAGCTCTGGGAGTATAGCGAGTAAATGGATACCAAACATGTCAAGTTTTATAATTGCGCAATGGTGACAAACAGCGTGCATTTTACTATCCACGGGCGCCGCTTTAAACGCCTTTACAGGTCACCACTTTAGATGTACAGAGGAGGTCTCGTTCGCGGCGATACCTCACACGTGTGGGGCAATCGATGTGTGCGTGCATGCGGGACCACCATGCGTTCACCTTTGTGCGTGAGCAAGGGGGCACTTTAACCACTTGAACTCCGGAAGGTTTACTCCCCTTTATGACCAGGCCATTTTTTGCGATACGTGTTACTTTAACTGACAATTGCGCGGTCGTGCGATGCTTTACGCAAATAAAATCTATGTCCCACCCCCCCAAATAGTGCTTTCTTTTGGTGGTGTTTGATCATCTCTGGGTTTTTTTTTTATTTGCGCTATATACAAAATAAAAAAACACCAACAATTTTGAAATTTATTTTAGGTACTTATATAGCGCTGTCAATTTACGCATCGCTTTACATATTCATTCACATCAGTCCCTACCCTAAAGGAGCCTACAATCTAAAGTCCCTAACTCACATTCATACATATAATAAAAACATTTTTTACTTTCTGCTATAAAACATACCCAATAAACAAAAATCAAATTTTTTCATCAGTTTAATCCAATATGTATTCTTCTACGTATTTTTGGTAAAAAAAATCCCAATAAGCGTATGATTGGTTTGCGCAAAAGTTATCGCATCTACAAACTATGGGATAGATTTAGGGACTTTTTATTTTTTTTAACAACTTTAAGACCGGGCCTCTTTTTAGAGTTCGGTGGTTACGAGTTAAAATCAGGTGTTTTTGCTAAAAAATTACTTAGAACCCCCAAACATTATATATATTTTTTCTAACACCCTAGAGAATAAAATGGCGGCCATTGCAAAACTTTATGTCACACCGTATTTGCGCAGCGGTCTTACAAGCGTGACATTTTTTTTAAAAATTCCGTTTTTTGAGTTAAAAAATAAGACAACAGTAAAGTTAGGCCAATTTTTTCCATATTGTGAAAGATAATGTTACGCCGAGTAAAATGATACCCAACATGTCATACTTCAAAATTGCGTCCATTCGCGAAATGGCGTCAAACTTTGCAACATAAAAATCTCCATTGGCGACGTTTAAAAAATTCTACAGGTTAGCAGTTAAGAGTTACAGAGCAGGTCTGGTGCTAGAATTGTTGCTCTCGCTCTAACGATCTCGGCGATACCTCACGTGTGGTTTGCACACCGCTTTGGGTGGGACTTACGTATGCGTTCGCTTCTGCGCGCGAGCTCGCAAGGGTGGTGCGCTTTAAATTTCTTTTTTTTAATTATTTATTTTACTTTTTAATTTTTATTTTTACACCGTAATTTAAAAAAAAAATGTTTTGATCACTTTTATTCCTATTACAAGAAATGTAAGCATTCCTTGTAATAGATAAAAGCATGACAGGACCTCCTAAATATGAGATCTGGGGTCAAAAAGACCTCACATCTCATATTTACACTTAAATGCAAAAAAAAAAAAAAAAAAAATTTTTAAAAAAAATGACATCTCAAAAAAAAAAACGTCCCCATTAAGAGCATTGGGCAGAAGTGACTTGTGACGTCGCTTCCGCCCAGCCATGTTATGCAGCCGAGTAAGCGGCATCAGCCGCTCACTCGGCTCACGGACACTGTGGGGGGGGGGGGGGACGCGATCATCTCCACCGCTGCTGGGGGGCACCTCATCCCGCCGCTTATAAAAGTGATCTCATGGCGAATCCACCGCAGAGATCACTTTTATCATGTGCAGAATTGCCTGCAGAAAAAAAAAAAAGATACTGGGGGGTTACGATAGCTATCTGCTACCATAACAACGGTATTCCACTTCAAACTGCCGCCGTATTATGACTAATGGTTAATAGTGTTTACTAGTAATGGTGGTGATCAGCGATTTTTATTTTTTTTTTAAACTGGACTACGACATTGCGGCAGACAAATCTGACACCAAGTAACACTTTTTGGGGACCAGTGATGCTAATACAGTGACAAACAAATGCACTGACACTATAAATGACACTGGCAGGGAAGGGGTTAACATCAGGGGCAATCAAAGGGTTCAGACCCCTTTCACAATGGGGCCGCGTTTGTTTAAGTGGCACTTTTCGGCCGCTAGTGGGGCGCTTTTAACACCAAAGAACGGGCTAAAAACTGCCATGTTGCGGTGCTTCCGAAGCGCTTTTCAGGCGCTTCGAAAGAGCATTCATTGCAATGGGCAGGGGCGGTGGAGGAGGGCTGTGTACAGCGCTCCCAAACTGCCCCAAAGATGCGGCTTGCATAACTTTTTTTCCCGCCCCGCAAGCGCACCGCCCTAGTGGGGATGGCAGGAGAGGCAGTTTTCAGGCGCTTTTACAGGCTCTATTTCTAGCTCTATAATGCCTGATTTATGGCGTTTTTACAGGTTTTTTTTTTTTTTACTAGTAATGGTGGCGATCTGCGATTTTTATTGGGACTGCGATATTGCGGCGGACGTGTCAGACACTTTTTGGGACCGTTGACATTTATACCGCGATCAGATCTAAAATTAGCCTCTGATTACTGTATAAATGTCATTGGCAGCGAAGGGGTTAACCTGTAGGGCAATCTAGCAGTTAAATGTGTTCCCTCACTGTGTTCTAACTGTGTGCGGACTTGGCTGGCAGGGGCATGACCGATTTATCTGATCCCTATCAGTGATCAGTAGATCTCTGTCATGCCGCCTGATAGAATGGGGAACCGCCATATTTACATCGGCGGTTCCCTGTTCCACCTCTGTATTAGGCGATCTCAATGTCGGCCGGCGCCCCGTGGCCACACTCAGGGAGAGCGCGGCAGGCACGAGGGCGTGGCGACATGCACCTGCTACTCGCGCCTGCACGAATCACCATTTATAAACGGCGATTCCCGCTACGCTGCCACTTTGCAGCAGTAAAAAGACGCAAGGTGGTCAGTGGTTAAAGAGGATGTGATGGCTTTTACTTCCACTTTTGTTCCCTGAAAACTCTGCAAGGTAAAAGCATAATGGGCTAGTATGCATCGCATACTGGCACTTACCTGCAAACGAAGTCCACGCTGTCCCTGCCAGAGGCCACATTCATCTTCGCCCCTCTTCCTTCTGGGGTCGTGGACTCCGGCTGTGTGAATGGCCGGAGCAGCGTGACGACACTCCCATGCATGCGCGTGGGAGCCACCAGTCACGGCACTCGCTCGGGAAGAAACGGCCTGCTGTGGTAATAGATGTGGGTGTCACTTTTTGATGAGATAAGAATGTGTCCATCCTCATGTATTATGAGGTAATAGATATGGGTGATCACCTTCTAATGAGGCAAAAGATATGGATGGACACCTTCTGATTAGGTAATGGATATGGATGGTCACTTTCTGATGAGGTAATAGATGACGATGGACACCTTCTGATCAGGAAATAGATATGGATGGCCACTTTCTGATAAGGTAATAGATATGAAAGGACACCTTCTGATGAGGTAATAGATATGGATGTATTATAAAAAAGATTGCACTTACAGCAAGAAGGACAATCAACGCAAAGTAAACAGCTAGCCAGCCGGCTCAGTACGTATCTGTCCACAAGGCAGTGACGTCAGCGCACCCTCCTGACGTACGCTTCGTCTCACTTAGACGTCGTCACGGGGATAGGGCGCGCCGCCAACACAGTGCCTATATATGAAAACTAACCCTGTGACCTGTGTGCCAGAGAAGTGGTCGCCCGCCATCTTAGAAGAGGGAAAACTCCCCACATCTTTTTTTTTTTAAAGTATGTTTTTATTAATTTTTGACAAAGTATAATTACAATAGTTACATTAGTCGTAAAAACACATGGCAAGGAGATATACAGATTACAACCAAACCAGGGCCGAACATGGCCAACAACATATCTCACAGTAATAGTCCGCCATCCCCTTTGTAAAAGGGGGGCGGTTAGAGGAGTTTAACCAAAACCTGCCCCTCCGACCCAGCCGGATCGGTACAGGAGGTCAAAGGAGTGTACAGAAACACAAAAACTATACTATACTATAACCCAAAAAAAAAACAAAAAATAAATTTCAACTAACACTCACCCACACACACACCATCCACTCTTCAGGTCCTCACCCATACACCTCACCTCACCAGCTCCTTGCCGTTATAGGAGAACTCCCCCAACAAAGGGGGAGGGGGGAAAATGACAGACGTC
>BLSH010373215.1:160361-181850 GCA_018402905.1 Glandirana rugosa | reverse complement strand
CTCGCGGTGTATATAGACGGAAATCATTTAGAGGGCTACACTACTTTCCCCTCTTACTAGTCGTTGCACAGAGTCATGTAAGGGGAAAGGACAGGAGGGGTTATGTGCCGTTATATCCCAAGACCGTCACTATCCCCTCCCCGTCTGAACAATAGTCCTGTCGTCACTACACGTACCACAAAGGGAGAGGGGGCGTCTTCTGGTACTCCTCTTCTGCAGGGGGGGGGGAGTGGAGAGGTACTCCTCTTCTGTGAGGGGAGGTACTCCTCTTCTGCGGGGGGAGAGGGGAGGTACTCTTCTGTGGGGAGGATAGGGAAAGTACTCCTCTTCCGCGGGGGCGTGGGGGGAGGGGAGGTACTCCTCTTCTGCGGGGGAGAGGGAAACACCATGCACATCACTGCTGTCCTGATAACAAGTCTGCCCCTCCCCTATCACTGCCAGAACCCTATATTGCCGTGTATTGGGGAGGACAGGAAAGGGGAATGTACTGAGACACGTTGCTGATCATTCTCCCCTTTCATCACATCGGGAGATTTACTAAAGGCAGATATATGTGGCGCTCTGCAAGTTCCTCCAGAACTTCACGTTACAGAGCACACCCAATCACAGGCAAGGAACAAAATAAATAAATAATTTATGCTTGCAGATGATTGGATGATGGAAGTCAGCAAAGCTCCTCCTCCTTATTTACTAATTTCTGGAGGAACTGCCCCTGCAGAGTGCTCAATCTATTCACCTTCAGTAAATCATCCCCACCCAGTGTATCTCAGTTTATAGTGAACCCCAATATAGAAATTTGTGGGAAATGCACTGACATCCCCCGCCTAACACAGAAGGCACAGCGAAGAACTCGTTGAATTGATCTGGATTTTTATTTGGCAACATAGAAAGTGTGACAACAATCCAATATTGATCTATTATACAGAAAACTCCATAGTAAATGCCATGCTTAGTGGATACAATAGACATGATACATAATGATAACCCTTTCCTGCCCCATAAAGACCCCTAATCACCACATTATTTGTAAATCCGTATTCCTGATCAGAGAGATAAAGTCCTTTATTAGCCACAGTGATCAACACGTTTCATTAAAGACACAACTTCATCAGGAGTAGAAAGGAGATGAGAGAATCCTACAAATTATACAAAGATCATTCTCACAAAACATCATTCCTTACACATAGAAATATAATGAATTATTGATTATCTAGAAAGGAACTTTGTATCAGGGTGAGATGCCCAGACTGGGGGACCCAGGAATGTGCTGAGTTGTCACTAACAGCCCTAAAACAGGACGGGAGATGCTACTGCCCATGGGGAGGACCGAGCTGAGACCAGAACAGGAGCAAGATGTCTAAGGCAAAATAGAAAACATAAAGTACTACAGTAACCATTAATAGGCTCCACCCCCAGAAAGACAACCAAAGAAAAAAAAATACACTATTGCCAAAAGTATTGGGACGCCTGCCTTTACACGCACATTAACTTTAATGGCAGCCCAGTCTTAGTCTGTAGGGTTCAATATTGAGTTGGCCCACCCTTTGCAGCTATAACAGCTTCAACTCTTCTGGGAAGGCTGTCCACAAGGTTTAGGAGTGTCTATGGAAATGTTTGACCATTCTTCCAGAAGCGCATTGGTGAGGTCAGGCACTGATGTTGGATAAGAAGGCCTGACTCGCAGTCTCTGCTCTAATTAATCCCAAAGATGTTCTATCAGGTTGAGGTCAGGATTCTGTGCAGGCCAGTCAAGTTCCTCCACCCCAAACTCGCTCATCCATGTCTATTGGACCCTGCTTCCCAATTCTTTTGGTAATATAGCGTGTGTGTGTATGCAGTTTCTCACAAAAGTGAATACACCACTCACATATTTATAAATATTTTGTTCTATCTTTTCATGTGACAACACTGAAGAAATTAAACTTTGCTACAATGTAAAGTAGTGAGTGTACAGCTTGTATAACAGTGTAAATTTGCTGTCCCCAATAACACAACGCACATCCATTAATGTCTAAACCGCTGTCAACAAAAGTGAGTACACCCCTAAGTGAAAATGTCCAAATTGGGCCCAAAGTGTCAATATTTTGTGTGGCCTCCATTATTTTTCAGCACTGCCTTAACCTTTTTGGGCATGGAGGTCACCAGAGCTTCACAGGTTGCCACTGGAGTCCTCTTCCCCTCCTCCATGACATCACAGAGCTGGTGGATGTTAGAGACCTTGCGCTCCTCCACCTTCCATTTGAGGAGCCTCACAGATGCTCAATAGGGTTTAGGTCTGGAGAGATGCTTAGCCAGTCCATCACCTTTACCCTCAGCTTCTTTAGCAAAGCAGCGGCTGTCTTGGAGGTGTTTGGGGTCGTTATGTTGGAATACTGCCCTGCGGCCCAGTATCCAAAGAGAGGGGATCATGCTGTTCTTCAGTATGTCACAGTACATGTTGGCATTCATGGTTCCCTCAATGAACTGTAGCTCCCCAGTGCCGGCAGCACTCATGCAGCCCCAGACCATGACACTCCCACCACCATGCTTGACTGTAGGCAAGACACACTTGTCTTTGTACTCCTCACCTGGTTGCCGCCACACAACGCTTGGCACCATCTGAACCAAATAAGTTTATCTTGGTCTCATCAGACCACAGGACATGGATCCAGTGGACTGCTTGTCTTCAACAAACAGTTTTTACAGGCTTTCTTGTGCATCATCTTTATAAGAGGCTACCTTCTGGGCCGACTGCCATGCAGACCAATTTGATGCAGTGTGCGGCGTATGGTCTGAGCACTGACAGGCTGACCCCCCACCCCTTCAACCTCTTCAGCAATGCTGGCAGCAGTCATACGTCTATTTCCCAAAGACAACCTCTGGATATGACGCTGAGCACGGCACTCAACTTCTTTGGTTGCCCATGGCGAGGCGCTGTTCTGAGTGGAACCTCTCCTGTTACACCGCTGTATGGTCTTGGCCACCGTGCTGCAGCTCAGTTTCAGGGTCTTGGCAATCTTCTTATAGCCTAGGCCATCTTTATGTAGAGCAACAATTCTTTTTTTCAGATCCTCAGAGAGTTCTTTGCCATGAGGTGCCATGTTGAACCTCCAGTGACCAGTATGAGAGAGTGAGAGCGATAACGCCACATTTAACACACCTGCTCCCCATTCACACCTGAGACCTTGTAACACTAACGAGTCACATGACACCGGGGAGGGAAAATGGCAAATTGGGCCCAATTTGGACATTTTTACTTAGGGTTGTACTCACTTTTGTTGCCAGCGGTTTTACACATTAATGGCTGTGTGTTGAGTTATTTTGAGGGGACAGTAAATTTACACTGTTATACAAGCTGTGCACTCACTACTTTACATTGTAGCAAAGTGTCAGCTCTTCAGTGTTGTCACATGAAAAGATAGAATAAAATATTTACAAAAATGTGAGGGGTGCACTTACTTCTGTGAGATACTGTACCTATTACCCCAAATGTAAACCTGAGGTGACTTACCCTGTGAATGGGTCCTCAGAGGTGGCCAGCATTGAACCCTCCAGTCGGCGTTCTCCTTTTTGGGTATTTTATCTTTTCCCCGTTCAGGAAAAGGGCTGGAGCTCTCCATTTTCCACTGCCGTTATCTCAGCAACAGCAGAAGGAATTCTGCCATCTGCATCCCCGCCTCCTATGGAATATTACAGCTTTACATTCTTTCACCTTTAGGCCTCATACACACGGACGTTTTTTGACGCCGGCGTTTTCTGGCGTTTTTTGCAGCTCTCCATGTTAGTCAATGGCCCCATAAAAACGTTGGCGTTTCTGAGCTGTAGGTGGCGTCGGCGTTAGTGAGCAGAAAGTAGAACCCATGGCCATCGCGTTCTGAGGCTGTAATATTTTGACGTTTTTTGACGCCGACGCCACAATATGCCAAGAAACGCCAACATATGCCACCTATTATTATACCGGCGTTTTCCGGCGTTTTTTGACGCCGACGTTTTTAGGTTGAAAAATAGCAGAGGGATGATTTTGTTTTAAAAAACGCCTATTGACGCCGACGCTCACTAACGCCGAAAAACGTCAATACATAACTCCGAAAAACGTCGCCTTTTTTTCCTTGACGTCGGGCCCGACGTTTTGTTTATTTTTTTATATACGCCCGTGTGTATGAGGCCTTACAGCAGCTGAAATTTGAGAGCAGGCTGACACCTCTGTGCAGTGTGGAATACGATTTGTCGTGCCAATTCTCAGACTCTGCCCGTTACTGTTGCTGCCTCGGCCGGTGTCAGGGACTGGCTAGGGTCATCGTTGGGGTGGATTTGATTTAAATCACAAGTAAAAAGGCTCAATGTAAATCATAGTTTTTAAAGAGCAACTGTCATCTTCGTCCCACTGTTGGCTCCTCCTCTGTCCCGCTGATGACTCACCGACAGTCCCATTCACTTTAATGGGACGGCTGGTGATGCGGCAGTGACACAACAAGGTGAGGGACGTGGCGGCAGCAGGTGATTGGATGCCCGATAACAGGCGCTGCCATGATGGATCTGAAATGACAGGTGCTCTTTGAATGTAAGGATTATTCTTGCTGGTAGAATTGTTGATATTTGCAAACAAGAAAGGTTCTTATTTAAACCCCTTTCACACTCAGGCACTTTACAGGCGTTTTTTCTTAGCTAAAAATCGCGCCTGTAAAGAGCCTCTTATTTAAAGTCAGTGAGTCCTTTCACCCCGGGGCGGCGCGCTTGCAGGAGAGGAAACAAACTCCTGCAAGCAGCATTTTTAGGGCGGTGCGGGAGAGATGTATGCACCGCTCCTCCACCGCCCCTGCCCATTGAAATGAATGGGCAGTGCTTTCGAAGCGGCTGTACGCCACACGCTGGCGTTTTTGACCCCTTCTTGGGGGTTAAAAGCATCCCGTTACCACCCGAATCGTGGCGCTTTACCGCTGATGCTCGGGCAGCCCCAGTGTGAAAAGGCTCTTAGAATAACAAGCTGTCAGCTTAGTAAAACAGCGATATCAGAACCAATTCAATCATACAGTTTGTAGTGTGCATAGATTTGCAAACCAATGGGTTAAAGGAATATTCCTGAACTTTGTTTCATCTCATGGTTACTGTGATATGTTATGTCAGCTCGCAGAGCTTGGATTCATTGAATGAGTTTACCAAAAATGTAAATATTGCAGAATATACCGCTCCATGCTACACAACTAAGCTCCATTTCATGCCGAATAAACTAAATTAATAATGTATCTTCAATAGAAAACTATCTTTAGATCGATTTTTACTCCAAAAGCATTTTATTAACATAAATTTGATGAAAATAAAAAAATGTATTTAAAAAAAAAATTGATCTTTTTAAATATATTTAAAAAAAAATAAAAATCATCGATTTTTTTTTTATCCACCTTGGTCATCGTGTAGCGGGTTCCATGCGTCTGTCATGCGTTATCTATTACAGGCACCTGATGTTGGCAGAAGAAGCCGGAACTCCGGCCAAATTCAGGAACAGAACAAAACCAAAGGAAGAGAGAGACAAATCTCCGCCGACACCTGCAGTGGATGTAAGTGATAACGTTTAGACCCCAAAATATTCATTACTTCATTATCGAAGTCACCCACTTGTCTATAAAGGTACGTTTATATACACCATAGTAGATACGCAGCTATATCCAGCTGAGGACTGCAGAGAGCTTGGTATCGGCTTTAACAGCCAGCAAAGGGATTTCCGATAAAAGTGACCTGGCAGCTCCAGAGCCACCCAATCACTTTAATGGGGCTCATAAAATGCACCCACCACTGGCAGCTAGTGTACCTGAGGATGCAGCTATTCAAGTACAGTCCGCCTTTGAATAGCTGCACTGGAGGTCAGGAGAGATACTGGTGGATCTTTAACCATTTACGGACCGCCCGCTGTCATTATACGTCAGTCTTTTGAAGCTGAATACCATTGTTATGCCAGCTCATAGCCACCATAACCCCTGTATCCTCTTCAACGGCGGGCGGTCCGCTTTCAAAAACATAATAAAAAGTCACTAATTTTGTGTTTTTGTATATATTTTTTTTTTTGGATATGTATTGTAGCAAAAAGTAATAAAAAAAAAAAAAGTTTTTTTTTTCAAAATTGTCGCTTTTTTTTTTGTTTATAGCGCAAAAAATACAAAACGCAAAGGTGATCAAATATCATCAGAAAGAAAGATCTATTTGTGGGGAAAAAAAGATGTCAATTTTGTTTGGGGACAATGTCGTACGACCACGCAATTGTCAGTTTAAGCGACGCAGTGCGGTATTGCAAAAAATGTCCTGTCATTAAGGGGGCAAATCCTTCCAAGGCTGAAGTGGTTAACATGTGCAGAAAATGAAACCATTGCCCCAGCAGACAAGCGGTTAATGATGTAAATGAAGTGACTCCACTATAGCGACCAATGGCCCAGAGACTGAGATTATTACAGATGTCCACAGGTGACTGGTTCTCTTTAACCCTTTCACTGACAGGGCTGTTTTTGCATTTCTTGCACACACCCTTAAATTATTTTAGGCCACCCAAACCCCCAAAACACAATATATTTTCTGAAAAAAGAAACCGTGTCACACGATATTGCTGCAAAGGTCTAGGAAATGGAAAATTCTATTAAACAACACACTTAGCTGAATTCTATTGTACACAAACATAAATGGCCCAATTTTAGGCAAAATATAAAAGACGAGGTTGCACCGAGTAAATGATACCGAACATGTCAAACCTTAAAGCGGAGTTCCACTCGTTTTTTTGTTTATTAAAAGTCAGCAGCTACGAAAAGTGTAGCTGCTGACTTTTAATAAACAGTAACTTACCTGTCTCCCGGTCCAGCGATGGCTGCGCCCGAAGCCTCGCTCGTCTCCCCCCTCCTCCCGACGGCCGCGCCATTCCAAGTGTGGGCACCCGGCCCGGCTTCACGGCCGGGCACCCACTGCGCATGCGCGAGTCGCGCTGCGCATTCTTAGTGGCCAGGCAATCTTCTGGGACCTGTGACGTGTCCCAGAAGATTGCCAGGAGGGAGGGGCCGCCTAGGAGGAGAGGAGGAGTCGCCTAGGCGGCCCAGAGGCGGAAGGTGGAAGAGGGACAGGAAGTCCCTCTGAAACCCGGGGACACACTCCCCCCCCAAAAAAATTACATGCCAAATGTGGCATGTAAGGGGGTGAGGAGTGCTTAAAGCGGAAGTTCCATTTTTGGGTGGAACTCCGCTTTAAATTTGCATGCGCCCATGAAATAGCGACCAACTTCAGTACCCAATATTTTCTATAGGTGACACTTTTAAGGCTCTCTATAGGTCATCAGTTTAGGGTTACGGAGGAGGTCTGATGTACAATTATTGCTCTCCGGTTATATGTAGCATCTACAGTCTATCTCAATTGGCGTTTTCATGAGTAGGTGCCCCCGACTTGTGCGTATACGTGGAGGTGGGTGGAGGGCCTTAAACGTTTTGACAGGATTTTATGTGCTTGGGGACATTACATAGGGGACAAAAAGTCCCCTACAGTGCACTGAAAAAGTATTCATACCCGTTTAAATTCCCACATTTTGTCATGTTACAACCAAAAACGTAAATGTATTTTATTGGGATTTTATGTGATAGACGACACAAAGTGGCACATTATTGTGAAGTGGAAGGAAAATGATCAATGATACAAATAAATCTGTGAAAAGTGTGGGGGGGGGGGCATTTGTTTGGCACCCCCTGGAGTCAATACTTTGTAGAACCGCCTTTCTCTGCAATTAGAGCTGGAAATCTTTTTGGGGAAGTCTCTGCCAGCTTTGCCCATCTTGAGATAACATTTTTGCCCATTCTTCTTTGCAGAATACCCCAAGCTCTGTCAGATTGGATGGAGAGCGTCTGTGAACAGCTATTTTCACGTTTTGCCACAGATGCTCAATGGGATTTAGGTCTGGACTGTGACTGGGCCATTCTAACACATGAATGTGCTTTGATCTAAACCATTCCATTGTAGCTCTGGCTGGATGTTTAGGGTCGTTGTCCTGCTGGAAGGTGAACCTCTTTTGCAGAATCTAACAGGTTTTCTTCTAAGATTGCCCTGTATTTGGCTCCATCCATCTTCCCATCAACTCTGACCAGCTTCCCTGTCCCTGTTGAAGAAAAGCATCCCCACACCATGATGCTGCCACCACCATGTTTCACGGTAGGGATGGTGTGTTCAGGGTGATGGGCAGTGTCACTTTTCCGCCACACATAGCGTTTTGCTTTTAGGCCAAAAAGTTGAATTTTGGTCTCATCTGAGCAGAGCCCCTTCTTCCACGTTTGCTGTGTCCCCCACATGGCTTTTCACAAACTGCAAACGGGACTTCTTATGGCTTTCTTTCGCCAATGGCTTTCTTCTTGCCACTCTTCCATAAAGGGCAGATTTGTGGAGAGCACGACTAATAGTTGTCCTGTGGACAGATTCTCCCACCTGAGCTGTGGATCTCTGCAGCTCCTCCAGAGTTACCATGGACCTCTTGGCTGCTTCTCTGATGAATGCTCTCCTTGCCCGGCCGGTCAGTTTAGGTGGATGGCCATGTCTTGGTAGGTTTGCAGTTGTGCCATTCTCTTTCCATTTTCCGATGATGGATTGAACAGAGCTCTGTGAGATGTTCAAAGCTTGGGAGATTTTTTTTTATAACCTAACCCTGCTTTATACTTCTCCACAACTTTATCCCTGACCTGTCTGGTGTGTTCCTTGGCCTTCATGATGCTGTTTGTTCACTAAGGTTCTCTAATAAACCTGAGGGCTTCACAAAACAGCTGTAAATAATACACAGGTGGACTCTTTACTAATTAGGTGACTTCTGAAGGCAACTGGTTCAACTAGATTTTAGTTAGGGGTATCGGAGTAAAGGGGGCGCCATACAAATGTCCCCCACACTTTTCACAGATTTATTTGTATCATTTATCATTTTCTTTCCACTTCACAATTATGAGCCACTTTGTGTCGGTCTATCACATAAAATCCCAATAAAATACATTTATGTTTTTGGTTTGGCAAAATGTGGAAAATGTCAAGGGGTATGAATACTTTTTTCAAGGCTCTGTAGGTGATGATTTCTTGGTGACAAGTTCTCTTTAATGAGACCCCTGGGATGTGTCCCCTGTGCTGCACTGAATGTAATGCAGATCACATCGCAATATATCCCTTCCCGGGTATGCTGGCCGGGCACATAGAGAAGCAGACCTGAAGGGACATCACACACTTTGCTTTCTGGGTCAGCAACAAGGAGGAGAGGAGTGTGGTGGGGAGGAGGGATGCCTGTACCTGGGAAGGGGGTGGCCATGCTTTCAAAGCCGTGTTTGGTGTGACCGAACCGATGAACACAATTCTGGTAGCTGTAGGCATCGGGAATGTGTGTAACCCCACCACTGCTGTATGACATATTGACCCGACAGTGAAAGGCTTAACAACTTCATCCAGGTTGACGCCATGGACTTTGAGTGGAGATATCGCCGCCCTCCGGTGCTTCTCCCAGTACACCCGTGCAATTGGGGAGCCACCGGCGGCGGAAGTTTACTGTAGAGCTGGCCGTATAATAGATTGTCTGCAGCCATCTCTATGACCCCCGGAGGCCGGAAACAATGTCATGATGTCACTTCTGGTTCTGGCAGAGGTTGATTTTTTTTTTTATAAGGCTTTCCAGCATAGAGGAGAGACGAGGGGACTTCTAGACCCCAGATCTCTCTGTAAAAAGGACCTGTTGTGCCTTATTCCTATTACAAGAGATATTTACATTCCTTGTAATAGGAATAAAAGTGATGAAATAAATAAATAAAAGGGAAAGTGTAAAAATAAAAAAAATATATATTTTTTTTTTCTAAAGCTCCCCGTCCCTTCGTTCTTATACGTAAGCTGCATATATAAACTGAATTGAAACCACACGTGAGGTATCGCTGCAAACGTTAGAGCGAGAGTAATAGTTCTAGCACCAGACCTCCTTTGTTACTTTAAACTCGTAACCGCGTCGCCTATGGAGATTTTTAAGTACCGTAGAAGTACCGTAGTTTGGCGCCATTCCATGAGTGTTAAAATTTTAAAGTGTGACATGTTGGGTATCTATTTACTCGGCGTAACCTCATATTTTATCTTCTACAAAAAATTGGGGTAAATATTTTTTTTTTTTTATTCGTGAAAGTTATCATTTTTTTCCCCGAAAAATTGGAAAAATTGCTGCGCAAACACCGTGTGACATAAAACAAAAGTTGCAACGACCGTCATTTTATTTTATTTCTCTGATAAAAAATATAAATATATATGTTTGGGGGTTTTGAGTAATTTTCTAGCAAAACTAAAAAGATTTTTATATGTTGGAGAGAAGAGTTAGAATTGGCTTGGGTGGCAAGTGGGTAAAAAGAGTGCAATAGTTGAATTCTGAAGGGCGATGAGTAGAGAGTGATGTCCGCTTCCCCTTCTGGTGAAGAATTGCTCAGTGACGTTTCTTTCTTTCAGCCGGCAGTGACATTGGAGAAGCAGCCAGGGTACATCTCTGCCACCGGGGGCACTCTACACCCGTACCAGCTGCACGGACTCAACTGGCTGAGGCTTTCCTGGGCAACGGGAACAAACACCATCCTGGCAGATGAGATGGGACTGGGGAAGACCATTCAGACGATCGCCTTCCTCTATTCTCTCTACAAAGAGGTGAGCTGAACCCCCCCCCCCAGTACCCTCCTTACTTTACACCTCTTTGCGTTTCAGGGAGATTGTGTCCCAACAATGATGCTGGTTATTGGTTTAGGCCCCTTTCACACAGGTGATCAGGTCCATCTGTCTATCGGATTGTCTATGTATCCCTATGGACTTGGGGGTATAAATGTACTTGTGTCTGTTTACACCCATCCTATCCAATCAGCTGCAAATAAACGGAAGAGGATCCGCCCCCCACCCTTCCCCTGTCTAGGTGGAGTGGAGGTAGTAGGATGTAAATGGACAGCAGAGTCTGCTTACACCCGGCCGTCCATAGAGCAGAGCAGGGGCTGTGTCCGATCTGCAGAAACTGCGCGTACACAGAGCTGTCATCACCCCTCTCTGCTCCAATCAGTGGACAGATCCCCCGCTGATTAGATGGAAGTTCCCTGCCATCTTTACGCCACTGATCCCATGACCGCTGATCGCTCGAGTCCGCTCTGTGCAGTCGCCACTGTTCCGCCCCACCAGTACTCACTGGTTCACCGGGCTGTGGAGGGAGGGGCTGGCTTAGGCGCTCAGCAGAAGGCTGATAGGCTTAGCCAGCTGCCAGTCAGGCATCTCTGTGGATCCCGACATTATTGCTGGGATCCCTGCAGAGCCTGGCCCGGCTCTGTGATGTCAGCAGAATTTAGCCCAGCTGGATCTGGGTGACAGGAATGCAGAGTGCCCCCCTGTGACCCACAGAAGTATGACTAAGAGAGCTTTCCCTGTACTTCTCCTTTAGGGCCCCATTCACACTTGAGCAACTTGTCGGGCAACTTTGGATCCCAAAGTCACATGACAAGTCACTCCCCATGTTTCCCAATCAGTATCGTTCATATCTCTGCGACTTAGACTCACTACTTGCGTCTGACTTGTGTGCGATTTGAGCGCCATAGACTTCAATGTAAATCCACAAAAGTCACATGAAAGTCACACCTGCAGGATATACATGTGATTTGTGTGTGACTTTGTAAAGTACAATCATCTAGTCTGCTATTTGACCCCTGTCTCAGCCCATCCCTTTTGCAGAGAATCTCCTCTTCCATGCAAATTATCCATCCATCTCTGTTCCCGGTGTCCCTTGTGCAAGAGAAATGAGCTTTAACCCTAGCCATAACCATAATCCTAACCATGGAATATTGGAACAGCGAATATGGACTTTTTAGGCACACCCATAGATATTTTAAAATGGAAAAACTTTATTAGTTTTTTAAAAACAATAAACAATGAGCTTTAAAACCATGCATATGAATATTGCCCGTATGGTAGATTGACACCACCTAAAATATCTCAAACTATACTATAAAAGATAGCACATGTAAAACAATCTACATAAAAGTATATAATAGAAATTATTCTAAAGTGTACTGTATGCTGCAGATCTACTGTATCTTGGTTTGCTCTACATGTTGCACGCCATGCGCTTCTTCAGGAGCTTAAAGCTAAGTTCCACCCACAAATACATCTTTATAATTTTCAAATCCTCTATGCATGATAAATCACCTTTGGAAGAAAAAAAGTTTTTATACTCACCCTAAGTGCCCTGTTGCTATGTGGTCCCTGTAATCTTCCACTTCCTGATCTGCGGCACTCCACATCACTTCCTGCCTAGCCTGGGCTCATGGGAGATGTGAGTCATCATTTCCTATGAGACAGTGGGCATCCCTGATCTGTAAGATCGTGTTATTTCCAGAAGCGATTTTGTGGGGGAGAGACATGTTATCTATGTTGCCATAACAATGGGGTGGGGACCTTCCTCCGTCGCCGCCCGTTGTTATGGCAATGAGGCATACATTCGATCAAGAGGTGCATGTTGGTTACCCAGCATGCACCTTATCCAGGAAGAGACTCGAGGAGGGGGCGAGTGGGCTTCACATGCCCACAGCCAAGATGGGAACTCCCAGTAAAGAAAAAAAATCAGCGAAGTAAGGACAAAATAAATAGGAAGACTACCCAGATTTAAAGCGATCAATTACCTAATGTATGTAATGAATGCTAATTATGTGGATTCCGGCAAAAAAAAAAATGATGTGGGTGGAACTCCGCTTTAAGGCTAGTGTAATGCGCGGGGAAAAAAATAAGCATATAAGTATTTAGTACAAAAAAAATACATATTTAAAATACAACATATACATACAAATTCAGATTCTCCAACCCACACACCCGTCGGGTAGCCTGGAGATCCAAGCCAAGTAGGAGGAGCAAACTCACAGCTATAGGGGCGTATATAACATAGTATTCATGAAATGTAACTGACTGGGGAATTGCAGAAAAGCAAACTATATATATAGATGGATCAAGAGAATTTTTAATTCAAATGGTATAATCTAGTGACAGCTGCCTAATGGTCTTTTAAAGATATGCAATACAAAAAAGGGAGGGATTTACCATCATAATGACCAGAGCACTTTTTGTGATACGCCACTGTGATGATTTAACTGACAATTGCGCAGTCGTGCGACTTTGTACCCAAACAAAATTGACGTCCTTTTTTTTTCCCACAAATAGAGCTTTCTTTTGGTGGTATTTGATCACCGGCGGTTTTTGTTTTTTGCGCTATTAACAAAAAAAGGGCGACAATTTTGAAAAAAAAAAGGGATTTTATTAAAACTTACCGTAAAATCCTTTTCTCCGAGTTCACTGACAGACGCAGCTCTTCATTGACTTTGTGGGTTTTATGTCCGTTACTACTAGGAGTTAACTAGGCAGGGAAAAGAAACAGCTGGCCCCTCCCCTGGGGGCCGTCCTCCTTTCCTACATCAAACCCCCTTCCTGTATAGCTCTTCAGTTTGTACACAAGCCGTATAGAAACAGAGCCCAGAGGGGTGGGTGCTGCGTCTGTCAGTGAACTCGGAGAAAAGGATTTTACGGTAAGTTTTAATAAAATCCCTTTTTCTCCTTACGTTCACTGACAGACGCAGCTCTTCATTGACTTTGTGGGGATGTCCCCAAGCTGTGTCAGAAAAGAGGGGTGGGTAAACGCTAACAACTGTACCCAACAGAACCTCTGGAGAGACGCCAGTCGCACCTACAGTGCCGCCTGCAAACCTTGCGGCCAAAAGCAGCATCCGAGGATGCGAACACATCAACCTTGTAAAACTTGGTAAAGGTGTGAACCGAGGCTCACGTGGTCGCCTTGCACACCTGGGACACCGAAGCCTGATGTCTGAAGGCCCAGGAAGTACTAACCGCCCGGGTAGAATGCGCCGTGACTGGGAAAGGGGGATTTTCCCCGAACAGAAGACGCATGAGTCACGGTTTTTCTAATCCAATGAGAAATAGTAACCGAAGAAGCCGCTAATCCTTTACGCGGCCCTTCTGGAAGAAAAAACAAGGCGTCAGCTTTCCGAAAAGGAGCTGTAGCAGCCAAGTACACTCATAAGGCCCTCACTACGTCCAAGGCGCGCAACTCAAAGGTCCTTTGGTGCGAAGGACGAGGGCACAACGAAGGCCGGATAATATCTTCATTGATGTGAAAGGAAGAGACTACCTTTGGAAGGAAAGAGGGAGAGGGGAGCAAGACCGCCTTGTCCCTAAGCAGTACTAAGAGGGAGACTCGCACGATAGTGCAGCTAATTCCGACACCCGTCTAACACAAGTAATGGCTACCAAGGCCACCTACTGCGACAGAAGTTGTAAGGAAACTCCCTGAGTTTCTCATAAAGTGGTTTCTGAAAAACAGAGAGCACCAGATTCAAATCCCACGGAGCCATCGGATATCTTACCCGAGGCGCCACGTGTCGCACACCTTGTACAAGGTACGAACCAGAGAGTGCGAAAACAAGGCCTCTGAAAGAGAATGGCTAAGGCCGAAATTTTGCCCTTGATAGTACTGAAGGCCAATTTTCAGTTCAGGCCCTCCTGTAAAAAGGTCAGGACCCTGGATACAACATAAGAGCGGGGGTTAAAGCCCTCCGCCTCACACCAAGCAATATAAGCCTTCCAGGTGCGGTGATAGATATTGCGAGAAGTACACTTGTGAGCTATTAGCAAAGTAGGGACTACGGAGTCGGCGACTCCCCTGTCCCTCAGCACCTGGGACTCAATAGCCAAGCCGGCAAGCCAGCGAAGGTAAGGCAGGGTGCAATATGAGTCCTGGAGACAGAAGATCGTCTCGCATCGGGAGCCACCAGGGGCGTCCGCCACCATTTGCACCACGACGGCGTACCAAGTGCGCCGGGGTCAATCTGGGGCCACCATAAACGTTGGTATCCCCTCTGTCATTATTCTGCGTACCAATCTCGGGAGCAGTTGAATCGGAGGGAAGGCGTGCAGGAGACGATAAAGCTCCAGGGAGCCATTAGAGCGTCCGAGGCCACTGCCAACGGATCCCTCGTTCTGGACACAAAGGCTGTCACTTTGTGATTGAATCGGGACGCCATGAAAACTACATCCGGCGTCCCCCATCTGAGACAAATCTGAGCGAACACCTCTGGGTGGAGGGACCACTCCCCTCGGTCCAGCGTCTGGCGACTGAGAAAGTCCGCCTGCCAGTTCTCCCCACCTGGAATGTAAACCGTCGAAAGAGCCGGAACGTGAAGTTCCGCCCAACACAGTATTAGAGCTGCCTCAGCTGCCGCCACTGGGCACCCTGTGCCCCCCTGATCATCCACATACGCCACCGCTGTGGCATTGTTTGATGGAATTCAGATCGGACGGCCTTGCAATCCCATTGTCCAATGAAGGGGACACATTGCTCTCAGTTCCAGCACATTGATGGGCAGACGAGCCACCTGAGCCGATCAACGGCTCTGGGCCGAAAGCTGGCCCAAGACTCCGCCCCAGCCCGACAGGCTGGCGCCTGTGGTGATAATCACCCACTAAAAAGGCAGGAACGACTTCCCCTGCGTTAAAGCCGGGTCCCGTAGCCACCAGATCAGGGACGCCCTGGTCTGGGGGCTCAGCCGGATAGGACGGTCCAACGACCGACGGGACTTGTCCCACGGAGTCAGAATTGCTCGCTGGAGAGGACGAGTGTGACTCTGGGCAAAAAGGTATCGCCTCAAACGACGAGACCATGAGCCCCAGAAGACTGACGGTGCGACCAGAGGGTGCGCACAGCCGACTGTAGACTCTGCAGTTTTGCTGGAGGGAGAAACACCTTCGCCCGTTCCGAGTCCAAAATGAGGCCCAGATACCCCAAACGGCAGGAGGGGGCCACTGATGACTTCTTCAGGTTCAGTAACCAGCCGTAGTCCAGTAAGGATGCCAACGTTATGCTCACATTCTCCTCCAGAGCCGAGACCGAGTCCGCTAGCAGGAGCAGATCGTCCAGGTATGCCACTATGGCAATGCCTCTCTGATGCAGCAACGCCAACACCGGAGCTAACAACCTTGTAAGGACCCGGGATGCGGAGGTCAGGCCGAAGGGAAGAGCCACGAATTGGAATGGCGATCCCCCACCGCAAATCGCAGGAAACGCTGGTGACGAGGATGGATGGGTACATGGAGGTACGCGTCCCTTTTCAAAGACGCCAAGAATTCACCTTGGTGGAGGGCGGCCACAACTGACCGAACAGACTCCATCCGGAACTATCGCGCCCTGACATACATGTTCAGAGCCTTCAGGTCCAGGATGGGCCGAAAACCCTCCCCTTTTTTGGGTACCACAAAAAAGGTATGAGTAAAAACCTCGAAACCTCTCCCCTGAGGGAACCGGGGCAAACACCCCTTGGTCCGAGAGAGCCTGCACTGCCTCGGATAGGGCCATCCTGCGATCCCGCGGGAGATTCAAGCTTTAAGGGAAGAACCTGTCCGGGGGTGGAAAGAGAAACTCTATCCTGTACCCGGTGGACAACACTTCCCAGACCCAGCGGTCTGAAACACGGGTCAACCTTCGGGTGGGGGCAACCCATCAGGCTGAGGAAGGCTAGTCCTCCGCCTGTTCTGTTTTGCGCTGCCAGTGCCGTTTTCCGGCCCCTGCAGCGACTTATCAGAGCGGGTCCCTTTACCTACCGTGCTCGAGGCACAAAAAAGCTTCTTCCGACCTGAGGTGGAAGGCTCCTGTCTACAGCGAAACTCACGCCTGCGGTGATGATTTCATCAAAACGTGGGCCAAAGAGACGTCCACCCTGAAAGGGGAGGCCAGCCAAACCTCTCTTGGAAGCGTGGTCGCTCGACCAAGAACGCAGCCAAGAATTAGTCGAAGCCTGACGTCCGAGATTGATATTCTGGACAACAGGGGCAGAATATCCATGGCCGCATCACAGAGATATTCGACCCCTTGGAGGAAAAACTCAGCCTTCTGTGGCGCCTCCATCAGGCGACCGCCTTCTAATTCATAAGGCCTTTCATGCATTCAGATAGATGCTGTGCCACCACGGCCGAAGCCAGGGCCAGTCGTACAGCAGAGCCCGCGCTCAGAAACAGGGACTTCAAAAGTGCTTCTGTCTTCCTATCAGTGGTATCCTTAAGGGAAGGAGTCCCTTCCATAGGGATAGGGATTTTTTTAGAAGCTCTCCTCAAGGGATAGCGAACCGCAAAACATCATGTCAGCGAGGGGGAACGCTGTGGGCGCTGCCATTCACTATATAGGAAATGGTCAAGAATTTGATATAAGGATTAGTCTGGAGGGCCTAAAAAATCCACACACATACGCAGCAGATCGTGATATCATCATCTAGATCCAGCTGCAACATAGTGCGAATGCCAGATAATGGTGGCCACAGGTGCTGCTTCTTGTGCAGCTGCTAGCCCCTGGTCCCCTTCAGGAGGTACACTGTCACCCCCTGTCTCCTCATCAGATAGGTTTGCAGGGTCCCAGAGACCCCTAATGCCAGCTCAGGTTCAGATTCCTCCCCTGATGACAATTGAGGGGGGATGGGGACGCTTCCTGGGGACCCGCAGAGCAGCGTCCCCACAAGGAAAATTCGGTGAAAACCGTTTAGAAAAGGCCCCTTGATCCGATCGGGGGGCTGCTGATGCCACCTCAGGATCAGGCATAGCTCCTTTTTAAAAGGGAAAATGACACAAAAAAAGGGAAAAGGGGGCGGCCACACTCAGCCACACACTCACAGTCTTTACTGGGGACAGTGCCCACCACCACCATCACCCAGGGGGAGCCAGCTATACTTGCTGTTCCGCAGTGCAGATCGTCAGGAAGAGCTGTGCTGCTTGTCACCGCCGTTTCTCAAGAGGGGAGAAGCTGCAGCCACGTGTAGATGCAGAGCATGCAGTCAAAAATGCCTGCTGTGAAACACTAGAGGCCGACACACCCTTTCAGGAAACGTGCAGTACCAAAACAGGCCGCTCCGAGCGCTAGAGGGAAAGCCCCATAGGCTGGGAATGTCCGCGGTTACTGCAAAATGGTGGCGGTCCGCCGCAAAATGGCGGCCGGTCGCCGCATGGCGATCCGGATGAGAAGGCCGGTAAATCGCCGTGGTGCTGGGGGGGGGGAAGGGGGGCGTGTGGCGGGGGGCAGGGAGCTATAGTCCCAACATGGCTAACCCGGGGCGTCACAAGAACCCAGTTGCGGCAGTCGTCGGGCCCCCACATGCCCCTAGGAAGGGGGGCGCTCACTTACCCATCCGACGCCGCGGTAGCCGCTTAAGCAGACTTTGCGCCCTTGACGGCGGT
This sequence comes from Glandirana rugosa, assembly GCA_018402905.1. Taxonomy (NCBI): domain Eukaryota; kingdom Metazoa; phylum Chordata; class Amphibia; order Anura; family Ranidae; genus Glandirana; species Glandirana rugosa. The sequence continues at coordinate 163,610 of BLSH010373215.1, read as the reverse complement.
ATGCTGCAGGCCCAAGTCGCCCAGCCGAATCGCATCGGTAGAGGGGGACCAGCAGGGAGATTGCACCCCGGGCCGCCCGCACGGAACGGGCTGGATGCGGCGGGTCCCTAGTGGCGGGACTGGCTTCGCATCATGTTGGCCAGGCCGGGGAAAGTACAGAGCTCTAGGACTCTCTATGCCCCGACCAGCTTCTTGATAGAAGATTTCATCTTGATTGAAGTGAAAATATAATAAAAAATAAAATAAAAAATGGTCACAATTGGACCTCAGTTCCCCTGAAGGGAAGCCAGGTCAACTCCTTGCGAACTAGGCATTGAAACTGAAGAGCTATACAGGAAGGGGGTTTGATGTAGGAAAGGAGGACGGCCCCCATAGGAGGGGCCAGCTGTTTCTTTTCCCTGCCTAGTTAACTCCTAGTAGTAACGGACATAAAACCCACAAAGTCAATGAAGAGCTGCGTCTGTCAGTGAACGTAAGGAGAAATAAAATTTTTTTTACATTTGCTATTTCAAATATCCTAAAAAAAAAACAAATGTATTCATCAGTTTAGGCCAATATGTATTCTTCTACTTATTTTTGGTAAATAAAATCGCAATAGGTGTATATTGATTGGGTTGCGCAAAAGTTATCACATCTTCAATCTATGGGAATAGATTTATGACATTTTTATTTATTTTTTTTACAAGTAATGGCAGCGATTTGCGATTTTTATCGGGACTGCAACATTGCGGTGGACAGATCGGACACTTTTGACACTTTTTTGGGACCATTGACATTTATACAGCGTACAGCGCTTTAAATAGCCATTGATTACTGTATACTGTAAATGTCACTGGCAGGGAAGGAGTTAAACTCTAGGGGGCGATCAAGGGGTTAAGTGTTCCCTAGAGAGGTGTTTCTAACTGTGGGGGGAGGGGACTGATTGGGGAGGAGAGAGAAAGCTGCTCCCGATCACTGGGAAGAGCATATCTCTCTCCAATTTCCTGTCAGAATGGAGATCTGTTTGTTTACATCAACAGATCCCAGTTCTGACTCTGAGGAGCGATCGGGGGGTGACTGGCAGACATCGCATACGCCGGTCACGTGCATCTGCTCCAGAGAGATGCAGCGCGCGCACCTGCTATAGTCTCTTAAGCACTGCTGTACAGCTACTGCAATTTGCGCAGGAGAGCCGACCTGCCGCCATCAATAGGCTGGTCGGCAAGTGATTAATTAAACAATCAATAAAAGAAACGGAAGGGTTGTTGAGGACCAAGGGTACCCCTCGAAAGATAAATATATATTGGTATAGCGTTCTAGGAGACAATATAGAAAGGCTAATATAGTATGTATAACCAATAAAAAAAATGTATACAAAAATGGCAGAGGTCTAGGACAAAGTGCCCAAAAATCTCTTACCTAGCAAGAGGTGCAATATTGTTTGGACCAAATCAAATATACGGCAGTATTCAAATAGCCAGGTGTGTCCATCAACTGTTTATCAGAATCAATCCAACACACTTGTAATCAGTGATATGGGTCGCTTAAAAAGAAATACACCACCACTAGTAGACAGGTAAACGTCATTATTCTGCATCAGAAGAGAGGGAAAGAACACCATGGAGGTCTCCATAAGTATCCAGAATGGATCAGCACGTATCAGTGCCTGGTCCAATTCCACTGAATTATAGCCCTTCTCTAACCACACCCCTGACGTCATGCTATGACAAAACGCGTAGGGAGGAGATGGAGACGTACGACGCCTGTGTATGCTGAGGAGCGGCGGCCATCTTGGTGGTTTGTAATGCCGATTTTTAAAGAGAGACACAATTTTTTTTAATCTAATATGTGAGTGAATTTAGTTTCTTACAATAAAATATTTTATGGAAACGTCTGCACTATGAGAAGTGTTTTCTCTTGTCCCCATATGATACTGGATGAGTCCTGTTGGAGATGGAAGAGTGACTGGGAAAATAAGTGCTGATTAGGAGAATCCACTGGATTATTACCCATTCCTTGCTTGACCTTTGTAATAAAGGTTCATAATAGCTGGTAAGAGGCAGTGTGATCGGGTGATGGTGGCGGTTTCTCACGTGGTTGGGCTACACTGCAATACCACTATATCCTGTAGACCAGGGATATGCAATTAGCGGACCTCCAGCTGTTGCAGAACTACAAGTTCCATGAGGCATAGCAAGACTCTGACAGCCACAAGCATGACACCCAGAGGCAGAGGCATGATGGGACTTGTAGTTTTGCAACATCTGGAGGTCTGCTAATTGCATAGCCCTGCTGTAGACTGTTCCTGTGGCTTTTATTGTTATGGACATTTTACCATGGACTCTATGTACTTTTAGTTAATCATTTAGTGCTGCGCCCTCTACCTATATGCTTTTGTGTTGATATCCAACAATGCTGTGCTAGCGGCTTTTCTATTGGGATTTTATATATTGCTTGTATTAACCGGTTCCCCACCGCGCGCCGTGTTTTCACGGCGGCAGTGGGGGAGCGCTGCGCGAATCGCTGTAAATAAGCGGCGATTCGCATTTGGCCACCAGGGGGCGCGCGAGCGCGCCCCCGCCGCACTCCTGGGGAGTGTGCCCGCGGCTCGGGCGGACCCGATGTCCGCCGGCGAGCCGCGATGAGCGGCTACAGAGAAAGAACGGGGAACCGCCGATGTAAACACGGCGGTTCCCCGCCCTGTCAGTGGGGCATGAGAGATCTACTGATCCCTGTCACTGGGATCAGTTAGATCTCTCATGCCCATGTTAGCCCAACCCCCCCACAGTAAGAACACAGCCAGGGAACACTATTAACCCCTTCACTGCCCCCTGCAGGTTAACCCCTTCATTGCCAATGACATTTATACAGTAATCAGTGGACATTTAAATTTCTGATCGCTGAATAAATGTCATTGGTCCCAAAAAAGTGTCAAAATGTTCCGACATGTCCGCCCCAATATCGCAGTACCGCTAAAAAAATCGCAGATCGTCCGCATTACTAGTAAAAAATTTAAAAAAAAATAAAAACCCCAGAAATGAATTCTCACCATCCGTAAACGCGGCCACTTTTGCGCAAACCAATCAATAAACGCAGATTGCAATTTTTTTTATCGCAAATATGAGGAATTATATAAATCGGCCAAAAACGGTGAAAAAAAATGTTTCTTTTTTGGGTTTAAAGAATGAAAAACGATTTTAAGTTTAGGTTTTTTTTTATATTTCTTTGTAAAAAAAAGTGGCAAAAACCGGCTAAATATATTAAGGAGTA
>BLSH010373215.1:99683-137699 GCA_018402905.1 Glandirana rugosa | reverse complement strand
CTTTTTTATTCTTTTGGCATTTCAATCGGGTTAGAAAAAGATATTACACTTTCTATTACAATACGGCTCATTTATCTATGGGTTGTACAGTACGAAGTTTTAACGCGGGCGAGTACCTTACCGCTGTTTGAAACCATGAATTTTTTAGAGGTAACCGCTGCAAATTTTTACAGATGTCCAATGGTCAAACCTCAATGTCTCCTCCAGATCACGACCTTAACAGTAAAATACATATAGTAAAAAAAAAATGTAAAAACGCCCGGTCCCTCCAAGCTCACGTACAGAAGCGAACGCATATGCAAGTTGCGCCCACATATGTAAACGGTGTTCAAACCACACATGTGAGGTATCGCCGCGATCGTTAGTGAGAGCAACAATTCCAGCACTAGACCTCCTCTGTAACTCCAAACTGGTAACCTGTAGACATTTTTAAACGTCGCCAATGGAGATTTTTTAAGTACCAAAGTTTGTCGCCATTCCATGAGCGGGCGCAATTTTGAAGCATGACATGTTGGGTATCTATTTACTCGGCATAACATTATCTTTCACATTATAGAAAAAGATTGGGCTAACTTTACGGTTTTCTTATTTTTTCCCAAAAAAATTGGGTTTGTAAGACCTCTGTGCAAATACGGTGTGACATAAAGTATTGCAACCATTTCCATGTTATTCTCCAGGGTTGCTGTTAAAAAATATATATAATGTTTGGGGGTTCTAAGTAATTTTCTAGCAAAAAAAAAAAAAAAATTTTAACTTGTAAACAAGTGTCAGAAATAGGCTTGGTCCTTAACCTCCCTGGCGGTATTCCCGAGTGTGGCTCAGGGTGGAACTTCAGTACCATTCGCGGTAACCCCGAGCCACACTCGGGATTGCATTGCTGGATCCAGGCAGCGTTGCTCACCTTGTCCCCTGGATCCAGCGATGTCCCCCACCGTGTCTGCGGGCCGTATCCTCCGCCCGATGCCTCTGTGTGCCAGGCTCCGTTCCCTGCGAGCGTCGCACGGGGTGGAGATCGGCGGCAAATTCAAAAAGCGAAACACACAGTAAACATAGAGTACACTGTGATCTGTAAGATTACATTACTGTATCAAATCATTTCACATCCCCTTTGCCCCTAGTGGTTTGCCCAGTGTCCTGTATGAACTTTTATATTATATATGTCATTCTTTCTGCCTGGAAACATGAGAACTTCCATGGCATAAAAAAGCGTCCCTTTACGTCAAAAGTGGTTTTTGATCGGCTAGAAAACACCGATAGTAAATAAGAATCATTTGCAGAATTGAGTGATACTGATTTTTGGGGAAATTTATCATCAGACACTGAAAGTGACGACAGCAACAGTTCTGCCACTGAGCAAATGTCAGTGTTTTTGGTTTGATTACATTATTGAATAAATTTTATCACTATTACATTATTACTTTTGATAATTATTTTTAGTTATTTATTATATTATAATTTATGATTTCATGTTTCAAACTTTTTCATACCCCGGATGCCTACTAGACTCGTTTGGACAGATTTAAGTGAGTTATTCCTAAGAATTACAGGCCTACAATATAAAACGCCAAATTTCCATGCAAAATAATCGTACCGCTTTCAGCACCAAAAATCTGAAATAATCATCCCGCCAGGGAGGTTAAAAATGAAAAGTCAGCAACTACACATACAGTAGCTGCTGACTAGTCCACAGGGCAATTAGAAGGCACAGCAACGAAGGGCAACCCTCAGAGCGGCAATAGGGGACAGCTAAAGGGGGATAGTTCACAGGGGAAACAGAGGGCACAGTGGGGCTCAAGCCCTTGGCACACAGGGCAGAGCAGAGTCGGTACAGCAGGGGTTTAAGGACCCACCAGCCAGTGAGGTAGAGCATGGGGTGGAGAGAGCGAAAGCTGAGGCAGACCAAGCAGGAGTCTTCCACTGGGCCCTGGAATGGGGGGGAGAGGACAGTGGTGCCCGGGCCCCACTCCAGCATTTATCTCTGGAGAGGGCGCATTCTCGTTGTCCAGGTAACCTGAGACTTGGCGTTGGGTTACCCTGGCAACAGGCACCAGCTAGGGTTGCCACATCATCCCTTTAATCCAGGACACATATGGATTACACAGGTTTTGTGGCTAATTGAATGCAGATGAGGCACCACGAGAGTTTAATTACCACCTTAATCAGCCACAGAACAACCTGTGTAATTAATATGTGTCCTGGATTAAAGGGATGATATGGCAACCCTAGCACCAGCTCCGCACAGGGAAACAGCGGTCTTTGTCTCTGCCGGGCACAGAGGGGAGAGGAGGCACAGCGAGAAGACTGACTGCCCGGGGCTCAGCTTCTAGGGGCAGGGTACAGCCTCAGCAGGGGGACAGTCCTCTGGCGGCAGCAGAGTGGGGGGGGGGGGGACTGGGTGGTAGTGAAGAGGGGAACGGACGGACTGTGACACCCTTATCTTACCCATTGGGCCACTTAAATTTGGTTTCTTTGCCATGAGGAGGGCCCTCAGGACCCCAATCATACCAGCAAGGATACTATACAGCCAGAATGACGGCGGAGCGCCCCTACTGGACGCTGAGAAGAACAGATCATACACAAGACAGAGAATTGGTTTAATATAATGGTGGTGATCCTGCCATGAAGGTCTCGTCACATGCTGGGAGGGGGGCAGCAGGGGACACAAGTGTCTTCCAATTGTGCTTCTGTGCCATCACCCGCTTCCCTGGCCATGCTGATACACATTGTACCCCTACACAGGGGGGATTTATTAAAGGCAAGGAGCTTCACTTTACAATGAATACCCAATCACATGCAAGGAAAATTTTAAATTTTTTTAAAAAAAGCATTTTTGCTTGCACATAATTGGATGATGGAAGTCAGCAGAGCTTCCCCTCCTTTATTAACCTCTGGGGCAACTTCACTTTGTCTATTTGCCTTTAGTAAATCCCCCTCTTAGTCTGCCAGTTTTATCAGGAAGCCGGTTCAGAGCAATGATGTGCTGGAGCCAATGCACACACATACGAAGTGTCTAAAAGAGGCCGGAGGAGACTGGCAGCACTGAGATGCAGAAAACACTTGAAACCCCCCCCCCCTCTAAACGCTGCGGTTACTTCTGATGCTTTAGCACAGTGGTTCTCAACTCTGGTCCTCGGGACCCACTAACAGGCCAGATTTTAAGTATTGCCTTGGGGAGATGCAGACTAGAACACTGCAATCACTGAACAGCAAATGAGATCACCTGTGATGTATTTCCGTTATCCTGCAAACCTGACCTGTTAGGGCCGGTTCACACTGCAGCGGGGCGGAGCGGCGCGACTTCGCGGCCCGTTCACATCTAGGCGAATTGTCAGGCGACTTGAGTCGCCTGACAATTCGCCTCAATGCTGTGCAAATGGGACCGTTCTAATAGGAGCGAATCGCTTCGCTCCGCCTTAGAAAAATGGTCCCTGCACTATTTTCAGGGCGATCTCAGGCGGCTTGCATTGACTTCTATGATAGAAGTCTCCTAGCAAGCCGCTTTGAGATCGCCTGGAGCGCCGCATCGCGCCGCTCCGCACCGCTCCGCCCCGCTGCAGTGTGAACCCAGCCTTAGTGGGTCCCGAGGACCGGAGTTGAGAACCACTGCTGTAGCAGGATACACCTCGTCAGGTGCACAAACTATTGCACCCAACCAGATCTCGTTATTGTAGACAGCTGGTTGCTATGGGTTTATCGCAGTGTGCACACCATGGTATCACTGAATGAGTGTAGGTGATTGGAGCTGCGCCATCCGTGTGCGATCCTCAAAAATGACTTCTCTCTGATGGTTTCCCTCCAGCGATCTGGACGGCTTCTTGGAGCGATATGCGGATATCTCAAAAGAAGACCAGGTTAAGAAACTACATGACGTGCTGGGGCCCCTCATGCTGCGACGACTGAAAGTGGATGTGCTGGCAAACATACCAGCCAAAAGGGAAGTGTTAGTACGGGTGGAGCTCAGCCCAATGCAAAAGTAAGTGAGTTTTTTTTTTTTTTTTAATTTAGCTGTATATTTCTTGTTACTACCATAATTTACCACCACAAGAACAACCCAAAATAAATTCTCCTGCTCCTGATGATCGCAGTGATACCCCATATGTCTATGTTAGTCTTTGTTTGTACCCAGAGTACAGCCCAGAAACAATCGTGCACATTTTCCTTTTTTTTTATTGCTACCTAAAACACACCGACACTGATTTAACCGGTTCCCAACCACGCGCAGTATATTTGCTGCGGCAGTGTGGCGCTGTCTCGCGAATCGCCGTAAATAGGCAGCGATTCGCAGACACGGAGCTAGGGGGCAAGACAGCGCGCCGCCGTCTGGAGAAGTGTGCCCGCGGCTCGGGTGGACCTGATGTTCGCCGGCGAGCCGCGATGACCTGCCAGAGGGAAAGAACAGAGAACCCCGTTCTGACAGGCGGCATGTAAGAGATCTACTGATCCCTGTCACTGGGGTCAGTTAGATCTCTGGTGCCCCTGGCAGTCCAGCCCCCTCACAGTTAGCACACGCCTAGGGAACACAGTTAACCCCTAGAGTGCCCCCTGCAGGTTAACCCCTTCCCTGCCAATGACATTTATACAGTAATCAATGGATATTTAAATTTCTGATCGCTGAATAAATGTCATTGGTCAAAAAGTGTCAAAAATGTCCGACATGGCCACCGTAATATCACAGTCCCAATAAAAATCGCAGATCGCCGCCATTACCAGTAAAAAAAAAAAAAAAAATGTAAAAACACCAGAAATGAATTCTCATGGTTTGTAAACGCAGCGAATTTTGCGCAAACCAATCAATAAACGCCGATTTGTAATTTTTTTTCGATTTGTATTTTAGCAAATAACTAGTATGAAATATTGTTTTTTTTTTTTTTTTTTAAAAAATTGTAGCTCTTTTTTTGTTTATAGCGGTGATCAGAAATGAAGCAGAGGGGATCAAATACCACCAAAAGAAAGCTCTATTTGTGAGGAAAAAAAGCACGCAAATTTTGTTTGGGTACAACGTCGCACGACCGCGCAATTGTCAGTTAAAGCGACGCGGTGCCGAATCACAAAAAGTGCTCTGGTCCTACATTTGGAAATCCTTCCGGGGGTGAAGTGGTTAAAAAAAAGTGTTTCGTTTTTTTTTTTGGGGGGGGGGGGTGGATACCAGTTTTACAGGTATCCAGCTCCCACTTCCTCTCCTGGCTCTGGAAGTTCACCTCTCCCCCCATCCTCCCGTCACAGGTCCCAGAAGATACACCGGCCATTCACAGCGTGCGCCTCGCGCATGTGCAGTACGCGCCCGGCTTTGAAGCCAGGTCTTTCTTTTTGGTGGTATTTGATCACCTCTGCGGTTTTTATTTTTTGCGCTATAAACGAAAAAAGCGACAATTTTGAAAAAAAAAAAACATTTTTATTTACTTTTTGCTATAAAATATTTCCCCAAAAAAATGTAAAACAAATTTCTTCATCAGATTAGGCCAATATGTATTCTGCTATATATTTTTTGCAATAATCGTATATTGATCGGTTTGCACAAAAGTTACTGCGTCTACAAAATAGAGGATAGATTTATGGCATTTTTATTTATTTTTTTACTAGTAATGGCGGCGATCAGTGATTTTTAGTGGGACTTGCGTCATTGCAGCGAACAGATCGGACCCTTGACACTTTTTTGGGACCAGTGACATGTATACAGCGATCAGAGCTATAAAAATGCAGTGATTACTGGCAGGGAAGGGGTTAACACTAGGAGGTGATCAAGAGGTTAAATGTGTTCCCTGGGAGGTGTATCTAAATGTATGGGGGGATGGGCTGACTGGGTAAACACACAGATCCATCTTCCTGCATAGCAGACAGACAGGATCTGTGTGATCTCCGCTGTCAGAACGGCGATCTACCTTCTTTACACAGGCAGATCCCCGTTCTGTGAATGCGGCGAACGATCGCAGGTGGCCGGCGGACATACAGTATCGCCCCACCCACTGATTGGCTCCCCCGCTGGCCAATGGGAGCGCGCGCATGCCCCCCCCCCCCCCAAAGCCACATTGCCGCAGTATAATGACGGCAGCTTGGACTGAAGTGGTTAACTGACACATGCGCTGTCGTGCGGCGCTGTACCCAAACAACATTTATGTCCTGGAGCTTTCTTTTGGTGGTATTTGATTCTCTGTGGGTTTTTATTTTTTGCACTATAAACTACAAAAAGGCCGACAATATTGAAAAAAAAAAATCATTTTTACTTTCTTCTATAAAACATCCAATTAAAAAATCAAATTTCTTCATCAATTTAGGCCAATATGTATTTTGCTACATATTTTTGTCAAAACAAAAAAATCCCAATAAACGTATATTGATTGGTTTGCGCAAGTTATAGCGTCTACAAACTATGGGATTTTTTTCTAGTATCAGTGACTTACAGCAGAACTGCGATATTGCAGTGGACAGCCAGACCCTAACTGACACGTTTTTGGAAACCAGTGACACTAATAGAGCAATCAGTGCAAAAATATGCACTGTCACTGTTCTAATGGCACTGGCTGGGAAGGGGTTAAACATCAGGGGCGATCAAAGAGTTAACTTTTCCTAGCCAGTGTTTTTGTACTGTGTGGGAGATGCATTTACTAGGGGAAGACATGGATCCATGTTCCTGCTTTGCAGAGACACGGGGTCCATGCCTTCCCTCCTGACAGATAGCCGTTCTCCCAGGTGCTGGCGGGACATCAAGGCCGCGGTACCTGCCAATCGGCTACCTCTGTGTATAATAGGAGCAGGCCCGTGACGGTGTGCATGTGTGCCCCCTACCCAGAAATATTGGATCACATACAAAGTACTTGAGCCGGCACAGCATTGTCACCTTGCCGCCGTATGTGTTATATGGTCAACATGGCGATCCGGTGTTGCGGTGTTTCACTTTGACACCGCAAATCTGATTGTGGTAAAGAGCCTCTGACGGAAGCTCTTTACCATGTGATGAGCTGTGACCAATCACTGCGTGAACCAGGAGGTGCCGGTAAACTGCTTTCCTTGGTTCGCGCTGACAGAGAGAGACGATTGGCGGCTCTCTCTGTCAGAGGTGTGGGGGTCTGTGCTGATAGTCAGCACATTCATTATCAGTTCAGCCCCCATCAGAGGTGCCCACCACATCTGGAAGTCACTGCCCATCAGCTGCAAGGCAGTGCCCATCAGTGCAGCCTGACAGTGCCCTTCAATGATGCCCATCAGAAATGACTGACAGTGCCTCCTCATCAGTGCTGCCTATCAGTGCCATCTGTTGGTGCCTGTCAGTGCCGTCTAACAGTGCCCATCAGTGCTGCATATCAGTGCCACCTATCAGTGCCCATCAATTCTACATATTAATGCCTCCTCATCAGCGCCAGTCAGTGCAGCCTCATCAGCGCCAGTCAGTGCAGCCTCATCACTGCCCATCATTGAGGGAGAAAACAAAATTTTATAACAGAAACGAAGAAAAACTTTTTTTTCCAAAATTTCTGTCTTTTTTAGTTTGTTTATCAAAAAATAAAAACCCCAGCGATGATCAAATACCAAAAAGCTCTATTTCTGGGAAGAAAATTTATAAAAATGCCATATGTGTACAGTGTCACATGACGGGGAAATTGTCATTCAAACTGTGACAGCGCTGAAAGCTGAAAATTGTCCTGGGCAGGAAGGGGGGAAAGTGCCCGGTATTGAAGGGGTTAAATCCTGCCCAAAATGTACTGATCGTGACCTTTGACCCAAACCCTAATCCAGCCACTGACCTACATCAAACCTTGATCTAGCTATATTTTTCTTTCTTTTTTTTTCCCACTCTGCAAGGGGAAAGAGAGAGATGCAATGCGGTTGATTTACTAAAGGCAAATAGACTGTGCACTCTGCGAGTACAGTTGCTCCAGAGCTTAGTAAATAAGAAGTTCTTAAACTTCCTATTCCTAAAACATTCCTAAAGGACAAATGTCACGTATTAGGAGGAATTGTTCAGACTTGGACTGCTATAGAGAACAAGCACAAGTACTGAGGGACCGCTTTGAGGAGAAAGGCTATAAACGAGAACATCTAGATGCGGTTATACAGGCAGTGGCTGAGGTCCCAAGGGAATCTCTACTGTCTGAAAATGCCAACAAGGAGCCCCGAACCAACTCACATGAATATGGCTTCATTACCGGATATCATGAGCAACATCAACAGGTTGAAGCCATATTCAGAAAACATTGGCACGTGTTACAAATGGATACTCTGCTGGGCCCTTCCTTGCCACAAAGACCCAGATTTATATATCGGAAGGGCACCAACATAGGGGATAGAGTCGTACGGAAGGTGTTGGATCCCCCCGCAAAACCTGCGACTTTCTGGGACCAAAAGGGATTCTATTCCTGTCGCAAATGTAGGGCATGTAGAGAGGTGAGGACCCCTATGAGAGGCTTGAAGTCCTTCGTGTCCGATGTGAATGGAGTAGAGTTTAAGATCAAGGACTTCATCACATGCAACACGACGCATGTGGTATATGCCCTTAAGTGTCCCTGTGGTCTCCTCTACATAGGAAGAACCAAACGTCCTCTTAGGGTAAGGATAGCAGAACACATCACAAATATCAAATTGGGTTTTAGGGACCACAATGTATCCCTACACTTTCTACAGGCCCATAACCGTGACCCCATAGGACTTAAATTTTGGGGAGTGGAACATGTGGTCTCACCTTGGAGGGGTTCCAACCGTGTACGGGATCTGTCCAAACGTGAGACCCGCTGGATCTTTATGACCGATTCGCTCACGCCTAATGGCTTGAATGTCGAATTGGACATCAATTGTTTCATTAACGATTATTAAAATATTAAGAGGCAATTTTATTAATGTATAAAAAAATGCCTAGAATGTTTTTGCCATATGTAATCTCCTATTTCAATTAGTAATTTTTTTATGTTAATTTTTTTTATGTTTATCTTTATTTGTATCTTAATTTCAATTTTAATTTTATTTGACTTTGGAAGCGACTATTGACTTCAGATATGCACTTGGTTAGTCCCATCATAGGATGGACCTAGGTATATCATAATTGATGAATTGCTGAATAACTATATGAATTAATTTTGGGAATGTATATACTTTGTATGTGATGTTCATTTATGTGATATATGAGAGAAACCGTCTAAGATGGTGTCATCCGGGTTTGAATTGATCTCATTGATCGACTTATGCGGCTCACATATTTGCATGCATTTTACCTCCAGTGGAGTTAGATAAAAATGAGAGTTACCGTTAGTTTCATTCCCATAAAAGATTGGTAATTATGGCCTTTATAGTCCCTAAAGCCGATTTGAAGTAATGAGCAAAAAAATTTGTTATGACAATCATCGTACGTATCCTGAGACTGAAAGAGTGCTTTCAGATATGAGCTGCTCCGTATGTGATATGCGTTGCTTGGAGACGGGTTGACGCTAAGATCAGGGGGCGGTTTCAAAGCTTTCCACATCCACTATAAAAACTGTTGTGTCGCGCCGCTCGGCCACGCCCTCAGACGAAGTCGGATGTGACGAAACGCGTCAGGGCCGGGCCGAGCGACGCAACAGCGGAAGTGATCACGCCGACCCTCGCACGAACACCCTCAGTAGCGGAACGGGCGGGTACCGAACTGTTAAGGAGGACATGTAGTGAGAGGCGGCAATGAAATTATGCGCTTGTATCCCTTCCACCATGTGAGTGATATTTTAAGAATTTTAATTAGATATTTTCAATAAAACGGTTTTACGCTATGAAGGTGTCTCCACTCCCTTCTTGTTTATATACATCCCTTTGACCTAACGAGGAATATATCAGAGGAAAGGATCGTATTGTCCCAGAAGTGGATGGAGGGATCACCTTATACCTATATCTGCATAGCGTTTGGAGCTTAATGCGAATATCTCACCAGGTTCTGGTGAGTGCATCCCCATAAGGGGACTCCTACTTACTCTCACGAGGTGATATCTTGTTGGTGGAGGGTTGAACATCCACAAGCGTACTGAACTATATCAGAAGCAGTTTGTTTCATTTTGAGTGCCTATGATTAGACATAGAAGCGCTGCTGTAGGAGTACCTTTCTTTGCTCCTTTGTATATTTAAAATAAGAAGTTCTGCTGACTTCAAAAAATGTTGTTTTTTTTTTTTTTCTTGCATGTGATTGGGTATTCTTTGCAAAGTGGAGCTTTACCTAATTTACTAAGCTCTGGAGCAACTGCACTTGCAGAGTGCACAGTCTATTTGCCTTTAGTAAATCAACCCCAATGTGTCCTTTCTCTCCATTCACGTAGGGGCGGGCTTCAGTGAGTGATTACTGTGGTAGCCAATCAGAGGCTATCACAGCAATCAGGTGACCCGTAACCGGGAGTTCTGGGTCCTGATCATTAGTACGGGGCCCGATGCTCCCAAGAAGACCCCGGTGTCTGTGTGGCGTGCTCCCAGCACAAATGCGGTCCAGTGACCCCCATATATCTGCCTTATGTCGGCGGGAAGGGGATTAAATTTAGATAGAGCAGGGTAAGTTGAAACCCTTTTTCCAGTCATTGTTGCTGCCTGTGTACCCATTAGAGGAGATTTGTCTTCACTTCCTGTCCTAGAGATGGAAAAGGAAATGAGAGATGATGACAGAGAGGTGACTCTCCACAGACAGCAATGAGGGTCTAATCCTTCCCCTCCATCCTAAACTAAAGAAAAGTCCCCTCTAATTTATGGAATAGGCTGCTTCCTGAGTGTATTAAATAAAAGAAAATGACCTTGGCTTCCAGTTTCCTGGTGCTCAGGACCCTGTGCAGGCTTTAGTAGTATCTGTGATATCCAATGTCTGCAGTATAAGCATTGCAAGCGTCTGTAGTACTTTCCTTTTGCACGCGGCATACTTCAAGAGCCTGGGAGGCTGCTAGAGGCGGGGAACTTATCACAGGCATCTGAGCTGTAAAATGCAGGTCTGGCGGTTCTGCAGTCTCGGGTCACATGTCACAGCTGCATTCAGGTGCATCGGTATGGTTGGGGAAGATAAGGTGAATAAATAATCTGATTAGTTGATGTGTTTTCCTGTAACGGCTTCATTCTTTTCCATTTCCCTTCTGCTGATTTAGAAAATACTATAAATTAATTCTGACTCGAAATTTCGAAGCACTAACGTGTGAAGGTGGAGGAAGAAAGAGGATGAATCTACTCAACATCGTGATGGAACTAAAAAAATGCTGTAATCATCCATTCCTCCTTCCAGTCCCTGCTGCGGTGAGAACCCCCCCATCTCATCCTTATTTTCATCTGTCCTCCCAATGTTATATTATGGGCTGCGTTCAGCTCTCTACCCATCCATCCACATCTTGATACATTCATCCATGTCCTCATCCATCCCTCCATCCATGTCTCCATTCATCCGTCCATGTCTTCCTCCATCCACCCATTCATCCATCCATGTCTCCATCCAACCATTCATCCATCTATGTCTCCATCCAACCATTCATCCATCCATGTCTCCATCCACCCATTCATCCATCCATGTCTCCATCCACCCATTCATCCATCTATGTCTCCATCCACCCATTCATTTATCCATGTCTCCATCCACCCATTCATTTATCCATGTCTCCATCCACCCATTCATCCATCCATGTCTCCAACCACCCATTCATCCATCTATGTCTCCATCCACCCATTCATCCATCCATGCCTCCATCCACCCATTCATCCATCCATGTCTCCATCCACCCATTCATCCATCCATGTCTCCAACCACCCATTCATCCATCTATGTCTCCATCCACCCATTCATCCATCTATGTCTCCATTCACCCATTCATTTATCCATGTCTCCATCCACCCATTCATCCATCCATGTCTCCATCCACCCATTCATCCATCCATGTCTCCATCCACCCATTCATCCATCTATGTCTCCATCCACCCATTCATCCATCCATGTCTCCATATACCCATTCATCCATCTATGTCTTCATCCACCCATTCATCCATCCATGTCTCCATCCACCTGTAAAACCTGTAAAACTTTACGGCCAAAAGCAGCATCTGCGGATGCTGACACATCAACTTTGTAAAACTTAACAAAAGTGTGCACCGAGGCCCAAGTAGCCGCCTTGCACACCTGGGACACCGAAGCCTGGTGTCTAAAAGCCCAGGAAGTGCTAACTGCCCTGGTGGAATGAGCCGTGACTGGAAAGGGGTAAACTTGCCCCGAACAGTATACGCATGGGTCACGGTCTGTCTGATCCAACGGGAAACAGTGGCTGACGAGGTCGCCAACCCCTTGCGCGGGCCTTGTGTCAGCACAAACACATCAGACTTCCGAAAGGAAGCTGTAGCTGCCAAATACACCCGAAAAGCCCTCACGACATCCAAAGAATGTAACTCAATCTCCTTGGGATGCGACAGGTGCGGACATAATGAAGGGAGAACAATATCCTCATTAACGTGAAAAGAGGAAACCACCTTCGGTAGAAACGAAGGTGCAGGTCGCAGGACCGCCCTATCCTTATGAAGGACCAAGTAGGGAGACTTGCAGGACAACGCCGCCAACTCAGACACCCGCCTAGCGGATGTAATGGCCACCAAGAAGGCCACCTTTTGGGACAGCAATTGCAAGGGAATGTCCCTGATCTTCTCATATAGCGGTTTCTGCAGTACAGAAAGTACCAAATTAAAATCCCAAGGCGCGAAAGGTGACTGTACCTGAGGAGCCACATGGCGTACACCCTGTACAAATGTACGTATCAATGAATGTGACGCCAAGGGACGTTGAAAAAGAATCGCCAGAGCCGAAATCTGACCCTTGAGAGTACTCAATGCCAATTTGTTATCCAGGCCTTGCTGCAAAAAAGCCAGCACCCGGCACACAACGTAAGAGCGAGGGTTCCAACCCCCCGCCTCACACCAGGCAATGTAGGCCTTCCAGGTGCGATGATATATCTTGCACGAAGTACACTTGCGCGCCTTAAGCATAGTAGGGATCACAGAGTCAGAGACACCCCTATCCCTCAACACCTGGGACTCAATAGCCAAGCCGTCAAAGCCAGCGAGGGTAAAGCAGGGTGCAGGATGGGTCCCTGTGACAGGAGATCTTCTCGCAGCGGAAGACGCCAGGGAACATCTGTCACCATCCGCACCACGTCGGCGTACCAAGGGCACCGAGGACAATCCGGAGCTACCAGGATTGTCGGAATCCCCTCCGCCTCTACCCTGCGCAGCAGCCGCGGTAGAAGCTTGAGGGGAGGGAAGGCGTACATGAGCTGCTGCCGACCCCAAGGCGCTACCAACGCGTCCGTGGCGGCCGCCAACGGATCCCTTGTTCTGCACACGAAGGTCTGCACCTTGTGATTGAACCTGGATGCCATTAGGTCCACGTCTGGCGTGCCCCACCTGTGGCAAATCTGTCGCAACACCTCTGGATGTAGGGACCATTCCCCCTGATCCAGCGTCTGGCGACTGAGAAAGTCCGCCTGCCAATTTTCTACGCATGTAAATGGCAGAGATTGCGGGCACGTGAAGTTCTGCGCATCGCAGAATGAGAGCAGCTTCCGCAGCCGCTGCCGAGCTCCTCGTTCCGCCCTGATGGTTCACGTACGCCACCGCCGTGGCATTGACCGACTGAACCCAAACCGGGAGGCCGCGCAGCCTTACCGTCCAGTGGGAGAGGCAGTGCCTGATTGCCCTCAGTTCGAGCACATTTATCGGAAGGTGGGATTCCTGCGCCGACCAACGGCCCTGAGCAGACAGCTGCCCCAGGACCCCCCCAGCCCGATAGGCTGGCGTCCGTCGTGACTATCGACCAATTTAGGGGGAGAAACGACTTTCCCAATTATAGGGCCGGGGCCTGAAGCCACCAGGTCAACGATCCCCTGGTCCGATAATCCAATCGGATCAGCTGCGGAGACTTGTCCCACCATGACAGAATCGCTCGCTGCAAGAGCCGAGTGTGACTCTGGGTGTAAGGTATCGCCTCGAAGGCCGAGACTATGAGCCCCAACACCTGCATACAGAACCGTAAGGAGGACCACTGGCGTGACAGCAGGGTTCGCACCGCTGCTTGCAGTGTCAGTAACTTGGCCGGAGGTAAGAACACCGTCGCCTGCTCTGTGTGCAGAATCAGACCCAGATATTCCAGTCGACAGGACGGGGTCAACTTCGACTTCTGCAGGTTGATCAGCCAGCCGAAAGTCTTTCAACGAGGCCATGGTGATAGCCACATTCTCCTCCAGGGCCGAAGCAGACTCCGCTCTCAGGAGTAAGTCGTCGAGATATGCTACCACTGCAATGCCTCTCTGCCTCAATAGCGCCAGCACCAGAGCCACCAGCTTGGTGAATACCCAAGGGGCCGAGGCCAGACCGAAGGGAAGTGCCACAAATTACATAGTCAGTGAGGCTGGAAAAAGGCACAAGTCCATCAAGTCCAACCCATGTGTGTGTTTTTTTTATGTCAGTAATACGTTGTATATCCCCCAATGTTGTGGTCCCTTAGGTGTGCATCTAGTAGTTTTTAAAAATGATCTATACTACCAGCAGAAACCACTGTTTCTGGAAGAGAATTCCACATTCGCACTGCTCTTACCGTAAAGAAACCCCTACGCATCTTAAGGTTAAAACGCCTTTCTTTCATTCTCAGTGAATGGCCGCGTGTCTTCTTGTTTTCCCTTGCGCTGAATTGTATTGCCCCTATAGTGGGGTCACCAGTACAGTATTTGTACATTGAAATCATATCCCCTCTCAAGCGTCTTTTCTCCAGAGAGAATAAGTTCAGTGCTTGTAATCTTTCCTCATAACTAAGGTCCTCTAATCCCTTAACTAGCTTTGTTGCCCTTCACTGAACCCTTTCCAATACCAGGACGTCCTTCTTGAGGACCGGTGCCCAGAACTGGACGGCATACTCCAGGTGCGGCCTCACCAGGGACTTGTAGAGTGGAAGAATTATTGATTTATCCCTGAAGTTAATCCCTTTTTTGATGCATGCCAACACTTTGTTAGCTTTGCTTGCAGCAGCTTGGCATTGCATGCCACTGCTGAGCCTGTTCTCCACTATGACCCCTAGGTCTTTTTCCATCCTTGATTCCCCCAGGGGCTCTCCCCCTAGTGAGTAATTTGCATTCATGTTCTTGGTACCCAAATGCATTATCTTACATTTTTCTATGTGAAATCTCATTTGCCACTTGTCTGCCCACCCCATTAATTTATTTAGATCTTCTTGCAGTGTTTCCACATCCTGTGGAGAATTTATTGCTCTGCTTAGCTTGGTATCATCCGCCCCATCCTCCAAATCATTTATGAATAAATTGAATAGGATTGGTCCCAGGACAGAACCCTGGGGAACCCCACTTTCTACACCAGACCATTCTGAGTATTCCCCATTTATCACTACCCTCTGGACTCGCCCCTTCAGCCAGTTTTCAATCCAGGTGCTCACCCCTTGATCCATGTTGAGGGACCTTAGTTTGTACAATAAACGTTTATGGAGAACTGTATCAAATGCCTTTGCAAAATCCAGATACACCACGTCTACAGGCCTTCCCTTATCTAGATGGTCGCTCACCTCCTCATAGAAGGTTAATAGATTGGTTTGGCAAGAACGATTTTTCCTGAAACCATGTTGATTACTGCTAATGATACCGTTCTCATTACAATAGTCTTGTATATAATCCCTTATTATTCCCTCCAAAAGCTTGCATATTATTGATGTTAAGCTAACTGGTCTATAATTCCCGGGGAGATGTCTTGGTCCTTTTTTATATATTGGCACCACATTAGCTTTCTTCCAATCAGCTGGTATCATACCAGTCAGAAAACTGCTCTTAAAGATTAGGTACAAGGGTCTGGCAATAACTTGGCTAAGTTCCCTAAGGACCCTCGGGTGCAAGCCACCTGGGCCCGGTGACTTATTGGTGTTCAGTTTTTCCAACCTATTCCTGATTTTATCCTCAGTCAGCCATGAGGGTGTTTCATGTGATTTGTCTTGAGGACCAGCATTTTGGTTCTGTATAATTGAGCCCCCCATTTCCTTTGTGAATACCAAGGAGAAAAATTAGTTTAACACCTTTGCCATTTCTCCATCCTCTGTAACCAGGTTACCCGCGTCATTCCTTACTGGGCCAATATGATCTGACCTCCCTCTCTTACCATTTATATACTTAAAGAATTCCTTGGGATTCCTTTTGCTCTCTTCAGCTATGTGTCTTTCATGTTCAATCTTAGCTGCTCTGAATTGGTAATGTAGATCCCCCACCGCAAAGCGCAGGAAGCGCTGGTGTTGGGGACAAATGGGAACATGGAGGTACGCGTCCCTGATATCCAGAGACGCCATGAAGTCCCCTTGGTGCAGAGCGGCCACGACCGAAACGGACATATTCCATCCTGAATTTTCGCGCCTTCACAAAGTGGTTTAGCGCTTTTAGGTCCAGAACTGGCCTGACCCCACCCTTTTTGGGTACCACAAAGAGATTTGAATAGAAGCCGCGGAACCTTTCCAGTGGAGGTACCGGCACAATTACACCTTGTTCGGAGAGCGTCTGAACAGCCCCTAGGAGAGCCTCCCGACGCCCCTGAGGGAGTCTCAAGTTCGATGGGAAGAACCTGTCTAGGGGTAGAGTACTGAACTCTATCCTGTAGCCGGGGGACACCACTTCCTGCACCCACCAGTCAGAAATGCGGGCAGTCCACCTGTCTGCGAACCCCAGTAGTCGTCCCCCCACCCGAGAGTCGGGTGGGGGCAACCCATCATGTGGAAGAGGACTTGTCCTCCGTCTTTTCGTTCTTGCGCTGCCAGGGCCGGGCGCACGAAAAAACTGCTTCTGGCCCGAAGATGCAGGACCCTGCTTACGGCGGAATTCCCGCCGCCCGGGCTCCGGAAGAAAGGTACTCTTCCCCCCCAGTGAAATCATTAATGATTTCCTCCAATTGTGCCCCAAAGAGCAGACCACCCTGAAAGGGAAGATCCGTGAGGCCCTTTTTGGACGCGTGGTCACCCGACCAACAGTGTAACCATAGCACCCGTCTGATAATGACTGCAAACACAGACATCTTAGACAGCATGGGGAGCAGGTCCAAGGCCGCGTCACACAGGTACCGGAGACCCTGTATCAGATGGTCCGTCTGCTGTGACGCCTCAGACGAGCATCCGCAGCTCAGCTCATTGTGCAACTCAGTCGCACACTCCGTAAGTGAATGCGCCACCATGGCCGACGCCAGAGCTTGCCTCATGACCGACCCCGCCACCAAAAACAGTGCCTTGGATACCGCCTCCGTCCGCCTATTGGCCGGATTCTTGAAAGAGGGAGACCCCTCCAAGGGGATGGTCGTCGCCTTATTCAGGCGAGCCAACGGAGTGTCCACTGCGGGGGATGCCCACTTCTGCACAAAACTTTCCTCAAAGGGATAGCGCACAGCGAAACGTTTGGGCAATGAAAAGGAATTCTGCATTCCTTATAGACCAGCTGGTCAAAAAATTGAGCATAAGGATATGCCCTAGGGAAGGGGTAGGGAACCTGCGGCTCTCCAGCTGTTGTAGAACTACATTTCCCATGAGGCATTGCAAGGCTGATGGATACAATTACTCCCAGAAGCATGATGGGAAATGTAGTTCTACAACAGCTGGAGAGCCGCAGGTTGCCTACCCCTGCCCTAGGGGACCGAGATGGCTTAAAGGACCCACACACGTAGGCAATCTACTGCGACTCCCCGGCCTGGTCCAGATGCAGAAACACACGGATATTGGTGATCAGGGAGGCCACCAGCGCCCTCTCGCGCGCCACTGAGGCCCCCTGGTCTTCCTCACCATCCGAGGGCTCCAGTTCACCATCTGAGAGCTCAACGGGGGTCCCCGTGACCACTGAGGCCCCTTCCGGTTCAGAATCCTCCCCTGAAGATGGAAGGGGGGGGGGGGGTGGACGCTTTTTAGCCATCCCCTTAGCACGGCTCGGCACCCCCCGGGAGAAAAACTCCTCCAATATGGATGTTGATTGATCCAGGGGAACAAGAGGACCCAGCGCAGCTTGCGCTTCCACAGATCCCTCCAGAGAAGAACCCGCAGGTTCAGCCGCCATTGTGCCACCGCAACATTTGCTAGGCCAATAGGCCTGACACCCCCACAATGCAGCCTCACCACTGCCCCACAGAGCAACCAGGAGAATACCCAGGAGGACTACACCCACCGCTACCGACACCCCAGGGAGAGCCAGCTATACTTGCTGTTTAACAATTGCCCTTCAAGCACTGCGTCCCAGTAGGAGTGCTTGACCGCCTACCAGGAGCCTTCACCGCCACTGTGCCTTCACCGCTGTCTCAGAGGAAAAGAGACAGAAACGGCGCCAGCCGCATGTTTTCTTCAGCAGGCACATTAAAAATGGCCGCCGAGCGGTCACAAGAGGCCAAAGCATGCTCCCATAGGCCGCGACTACAGCAAAATGGCCGCCGAGCAATCACTAGAGGCCAAAATAGCCCACAAAATGGCCGCGGCTACGGCAAAATGGCGGCGGATTGCCGCATGGCAGTCTTAGTGCGAGGGTGCGATGCGGGAAGGGGGTGTAGGAGGGGGCGAAACAGACCAAAACAAGCAGGGGGACCTGTAGCTTTAAACCCTCCACCGGCCGACATAGTCCGCAAAACTCCCAGCCCCCCCCCGCACCTTCCTCCCATCTGCTGGGGAGGGATGCTGTAGGCCAAGCGCCCCTGGATGCAAGCACAGCCCGGTCACTGGACGCAAGTTGGGGTCACCCACTAGCCTCCCGCACGGAATGGGTACGATGCGGCGGACCCCGCTTAGGCTATGGGTAGCTCGCATCGGTCGGCCGTGCTGGGGAAATTCCAGAATTCGAGATATCCTCTATGCCCCAGCCGGCTACCTGATAGCAGTCTTCATCAGATAGCTTGAGAAAGCAAAAAGAAGAAAAAATTTGGGGAACCGCAGGTCCCAGCAGGGAACCAGGTCTAACTCCTTGCACTAGGCATAAAAAAACTGATATGCTATGCAGAGCTGGGGGGTTATATGCTGAGTGAGGATGGCCCCCTGGGAGGGGTCAGCTTGCTTTTTTCTGTTTGCCTAGTCTACTCCTGGTAGGATGCGCATAAACCCCACTTGTCAATGAAGGGCTGCGTCTGTCAGTGAACGTAAGAGAAATGGACTTTTTAGATGGCTGTTTCTAGCTGTGAAGATAAAACATTCAGGGGAGGTTTAAACAGCGTCCTGTGTAAATGGAGCCTTAGTTTCAGTAGTGTCACGTGACGGCGCAATTGCAATGCAAAGTGTGACAGCGCTGTAAGCTGAGAATTGGCCTGGGCAGGAAGGGGGGAAAGTGGTTAAAATCGTAAAGCTGAACTGGTGACCCTCTTCTGTATTCCTGATTTCTACACACAGGAGGCGCCGGTGATGCCAGGCGGTTCTTATGAGGGAAGATGTTTAGTGGACTCTGCTGGGAAGTTGGTGCTGTTGCAGAAGATGCTGGAAAAGCTGAAGGACGGAGGACACCGAGTTCTCATCTTTTCTCAGGTACCGGGAATTGTGGGAAGATAGAATGTGAGTTCGATGGAAGAGTAATGCAGAGCCACAGACTGAATACAACTCCAACAAAATGTGAAACGCTATTATGTCATTCACCATTGCTTTGCCTGAGAAACATGTTTGCTTTAACCATTTTGTTGCCAGGCCCTGCGATCCACTTTTAACCACTTGCTGACCAGCTCATGCAGATATACCGCGGCAAGTTGGTCGGCTTGCATGAACCGCTGGCAGTCCACGGTATAGTGGGAGCTCGTCCGCGGGTCCGGTGGACTCTATGTCCGCCGGCGACCCGCTATCGCCGTGTACAGAGGCAGAATGGGGATCTGTCTATGTAAACAAGGCTGATCCCCGTTCTGACAGGGGAGATGTCAGATCTTCTGTTTCCTGTGTTAAGGAACAACGATCTCAGTCATGTCCCTGCCAGTCCCCCCGCACAGTTAGAACACGCTGAGGGAACACAGAGAACCCCTTGATCGCCCCCTAGTGTTAACCCCTTGATCGCCCCCTAGTGTTAACCCCTTGATCGCCCCCTAGTGTTAACCCCTTCCCTGCCAGTGTTATCTATACATTGATCACTGCATTTTTATAGCACTGATCAATATAAGAATATGAGATAAAGTGATACCGCGCTAGACAAAAAATGTTTTTAAATATGGGGGGAAGCAGCCATACTACGACCAAACAGACATCGTAAACAGTAAATAGAATAAACAGATGGCGCTAACCCTTTACTGGAGAACCGAGGCTGAACAGTTCCCCACACTCATTAAATGTGTTCACAGTGAGTAAATAAATAACACAATAATGAACACCGAGTAATTAAAATCATGTGGATATTGGGTAGTAACCTGCTTATATACAATGGTAAGTGGGGTGAGTAGGAATATCAAAAGATATGTATAAGGACCGTTGAGGGTTCCTTAAAAAACTGTAAAAAAATTAAACAAACAGTCCAAATATAGTGCTTAAGTGACAGTGCAGTCCAAAAGTTTTGGCAGAATCTAGTTTGTGATGAAACTTGGATAATGGTGATGACAATCTTCGTGAAAATTCGTGAAATATAATAGGTGGGTTGCCGGTCAATCCATAAGTGGAAGAATTCAAGGCTTACCAGACAGTTGTTATATTCACGCCTGAATATATATATCCAGAAGGGGAGGTCGTCCTTCTCAGGGGAGGGGGGCTCCTCAACGGTCCTGGGGGGTCCTCCGCTAGGCATCTCGGTGTAGGGGAACGTCAAACAATCCAGCCCAGTACGTCCAACACGCTGAGTGCTCCTCTTGACCCAGCCACTCCAGGGGGTGTGGCACCAAATCTCCAACAAATATGTAAAAAGGAGGAGAGGACTCTCCGTAGTGTAAGTACCCTTTGTCATAGGGTATATCTTTATTGATAATCGAGTGTAAAATTTTCCAAATAAAAATCCATAAGCTTATGGTACAAAACAGTATAAAACAGTATAAAATGGCGCAGTAATTTGGGGTCAGCAGTTCTCGGCGCGTTTCGTCTTATTAGACGTCGTCCAGGGGTTTTTAAATTTTTTTTTTTTTTTTTTTAGTAATGGTGGTGATCTGCGATTTTTCGCGGGACTGTGATATTGGGGAGGAGATGTCGGACATTTTTGACACTTTTTTGGGACCAATGACATTTATACAGCGATCAGAAATTTAAATATCCACTGATTACTGTTTAAATGTCATTGGCAGTGAAGGGGTTAACCTGCAGGGGGCAGGGAAGGGGTTAACTGTGTTCCCTAGGCGTGTTCTAACTGTGTGGGGGCTGGGCTGGGTTGGGTTGCTAGAAAATTACTCAGAACCCCCAAACATTATATATGTTTTTTTTTTTTTAAATAAACAGTTTCATGCATTAAAACAAAGCCATAACGTTAGCCCAATTTTTTCGCATAATGTGAAAGATGATGTTACGCCGAGTAAATAGACACCTAACGTGTCACGCTTTTAATTTGCGCACACTCGGGGAATGGCGCCAAACTTCGGTACTTAAAAATACCCATGGACGACGCTTTAACATTTCCAGGTTACATGTTGAGTTACAGAGGTCTAGTGCTAGAATTATTGCTCTCGCTCTAACGATCGCGGCGATCCCTCACGTGTGGTTTTAAAGTCATTTACA
This sequence comes from Glandirana rugosa, assembly GCA_018402905.1. Lineage (NCBI taxonomy): Eukaryota > Metazoa > Chordata > Amphibia > Anura > Ranidae > Glandirana > Glandirana rugosa. The sequence continues at coordinate 116,086 of BLSH010373215.1, read as the reverse complement.
TATGCAGACATAACTTAAGTATGCATTTGCTTCTGCGTGCGAGCGCGGGGGGGGGGGGGTGATTTCATTTTTTTTTTTTACATTTTCCCTTTAAAAAAAAAAAATCTTGATCACTTTTATTCTTATTACAAGGAATGTAAACATCCCTTATAATAGGAATACTGCATGACAGGTACTCTTTATGGAGAGATGTGGGGTCTATAAGACCTTCCCTCCCCCCATACACCTCTCCTCCAAGCTGGAAAGCATCAGATCAAAAGAAAAAATAGCGATCTGATGATTTCTAGTCGGAGAACTGGCTTTGTTTACTTTTGCCGGCCTGGACGTGACATCACAACGTCGCGCCCAGGCCTCGGAGAGTCATAGAGATGACCGGGGAACATCTGTCCCTCAGTTCTCTATGGTACTTCCGGCCGCGGCGGTTCCGTTCTCCGGCTCACCGATCGCTCAGGCGTCATTTAGATATCCCTAAACAAAGACGAGGATGTCATTTGTCTATAGGCCGGGCGGGAAGTGGTTAAACACTTCAGCCCCGGAAGGATTTACCCCCTTCCTGACCAGAGCACTTTTTGCAATTAGGCACTGTGTCGCTTTAACTGACAATTGTGCAGCCGTGCGACGTTGTACTCAAATAAAATTGACGTCCTTTTTTTCCCCACAAATAGAGCTTTTTTTTGGTGGTATTTGATCACCACTGCGGTTTTTATTTTTTGCGCTATAAAGAAAAAAAATAGCGACAATTTTGAAAAAAAAAAAAATATTTGTTACTATTTGCTATAATATATATCCAAAAGAAATGAGAAATATATAAAAAACTAATTTACTGATCAGTTTAGGCCAAAATGTGTTCTACATAATTTTGTTTAAAAAAATTGCAGTCGGCGTATATTGATTGGTTTGCGCAAAAGTTGCCGCGTTTATAAACCATGAGAATTCATTTATGGCGTTTTGACAATTTTTTTTTTTTTTTTTTTACTAGTAATGGCGGCGATCTGCGATTTTTTTTTTATCAGGGCTGCGACATTGCGCCGGACAGATTGGACATTTTTGACAATTTTTGGGACCATTGACATTTATACAGCTATCAGATCTAAAAAAAACACTGATTACTGTATAAATCTCATTGGCAGTGAAAGGGTTAACCTGCAGGGGGCGATCTAGGGGTTAACTGTGTTCCCTAGGCGTGTTCTAACTGTATGGGGGCTGGGCTGGCAGGGACATGACAGATCTAACTGATCCCAGTGACAGGGATCAGTAGATCAGTGTCATGCCGTCTGTCAGAACGGGGAACCGCCGTGCTTACATCGGCGGCACCCCGTTCTTCATCTCTCACAGGCGATCGCGGGTCGCCGGCGGACATCGAGTCTGCCCGACATGCAGCCCCACTCGGGGAGCGCGCGGCGGGCACGAGAATGCGCCGCCGCTATCGCGCCTGCGCTGATCGCCGTTTATAAACGGCGATCTGCGGTATCGTGCCACTTTGCTGCCGTATATATAATATACGCTGTCAGCAAGTGGTTAACCACTTCAATACCAGGCACTTAGAACACTTTCCTACCAGGCCAATTTTCATACTAAGCATGAACATGTAATGCTCCGATACTAAGACTGATACCCTCCGGCCCGGTCTGCAGTGCGATTCCAATGCGCAATTGTAGTGTATGAGATTAGAAATCGCACCTGAGCCGGACTGAAATCGCACTGCAAACCGTCTGTAAAAACTTGCTGGAACGCACATGAAAACTCGTGTGTCTTCCAGTGGAATCTGTGTGGTTTTCTCATCAGTTTTCAGACATGTATGTTGTGAGCCAGTACAGCAAATCCAGTACACAATACACACAGCGCTCCTAGGAGAAGTGCAGAGTCACTTGGTCCATTGGAACGTTCAGCTGCATCTGTAGACCATCAATCTGTAGACCACATCAGCAGTGTAGAGCAGGGGTCTCCAAACATTCTAAGGAAAGGGCCAGTTTAATGTAGGTCAGTCTTTAGGGGGGCCGGATTGTGCCCAGTGGGAATAAGCCATGCCCGAGCCTAAGTTTTTGGGGGAGCAATAGTTGGTGTCAGTGGGAGGAATAGTACCCCATTTTTGTTGTCAGTAGCTCTGCAAAACCTCTAGCTGAATTGGGGACATGAACAGAAGGGGGAGATAGAGAGCAGTAGGATCAATCAGGTTTTTTTGCAGAATACAGAGAAGGAATTTCATAGAGACTGAATTCCTTGCCTGAGGATAGGTGGCTAAGTGTGGATACGCTGGCTTCACTATTCCTGAACCCTGCTCCCTTGGATTTCTTTTTAGGGGTATCCCCATGCAAGCCTGGTTGATTCAATAGCTGCATAGCTATGTGAATCCACGTCTTCTGGTAAGCATATATATTTTCACCACTACCCTCTTCTTTGTGCCGTGTGACACCCTCAACCTTCAAGATTGGATCACTTTCTGCACCTTTGCACCGATGGTTCCCTTTTTCTTCCGGATTTGCCACTTTATTGGAACTGTATCAAGAGACATTTATATTCGAGCACTTTGTTTGCATCTTTTTAGCACAATCACTTTATTGGACTGTTATGATTTTTTTTATTTATTTCAGTATTTTTTATGTCATTATATTATTATTTATTACGGTTTTAGAATTTCAGAATATTTTAGCACAGCACCCAGTTACACAGTAGAAGGAATTATGCCCCATTGTTGGCTTTAGTGGAAGGAATAGTGCCTAATTGTTGGTGTCAGTAGCAGGAATTATGCTCCATGGTTAGTGTCAGTGGCAGGAATAATGCCTTAAGGGCCGGATAAAAGCAAAGAAAGGGCCATATCTGGCCCCATGTCCGCAGTTTAGGGACCACTGGTGCAGAGGAAGGGATGAGGCAAGTGGATGGATAGACAAAAGAGTAATCGGATGGATGGATGGCTGAGCTGCAGCAACAGCTACTGAGGCTGGAACCTCTGCAGCTCCCGCAGAAGATCTGGGTAGTTGGCCGTGGTTTGGTTTCAACAAAACCCATAATTTTCCACTTCATGTTTAGAGTTTGAACACTGCTGATTGGCGTTCTCAATTCCTTGGATATCTTTTTATATCCTTTCCTGTTTTATACAGTTCAACTACCTTTGACAATTCTTTTGCTCTCCCCACGACTCAGAATCCAGAAACGTTAGTGTAGCACTGGATGAAAGTTGCAAGGGTATGTCAGGAGTCCAGAAACTCATTGACCTTTTAGAGCCGGTTCACACAGGGGCAATCCGACTTGCGGGGGACGACCTTGCTAGGCGATTTGAAAGCAACTTCAGCGCGACTTTGGGCAACTTATAGAGCGACTTGAGGCGACTTACAACACGACTTCATGCCAGGCGACTTTGCTGTGGCCAGTCAGAGAAGGGAGGGAGGGGGTTGCCCTAAAGTAAATTCTATTATTTTCACTGTGAAGTCGCTTCTATTTAGATGGGGGATCCGACTTGGAGGTGACTTCCATTGATTTCTATGGGCACAAGTCGGATAGAAGTCGCAGGAACAGTACAGGTACCTTTTCTGAAGTCGGAGCGACTTCAGTAGTGAACATTTGGACCGCTCACATTCACTTCTATGGGATTTCACTTGGCAAGCGACTTGGGTCGACTTGGGGGCGACACAAGTCACCTCCCAAGTCGCTGTAGTGTGAACCGGCTCTTATACACACACACAAATTACAAGCAAACAGATCACAGGTGAGGATGGTTACCTTTAACCCCTCCAGATCCGCGCTATAGCCGAAGTACGGCTCCAGCGCGGATCTGAAATGCCGGGACGACGTCCATGGACGTCGTCCCCTGTGCACGCTCCCGGCGCGCCCCCTGGCGGCAGCGGCGGCGCGCGTGCCCGTGGGTCGGGCGGACTCGATGTCCGCTCGAGACCCACGATCGCCTGACAGAGCTGCAGAACGGGGAACCGCCGTTGTAAACACGGTGGTTCCCCGTTCTGTGAAGGGGGACAAGACAGATCTACTGATCCCTGTCACTGGGATCAGTTAGATCTGTCATGTCCCGGCCAGCCCCGCCCCTCACAGTTAGAACACACCCAGGGAACATTTGTTAACCCCTTCACTGCCCCCTGCAGGTTAACCCCTTCAATGCCAATGACATTTACACAGTAATCAGTGGATATTTAAATTTCTGATCGCTGTATAAATGTCATTAGTCCCAAAAATGTGTAAAAAATGTCCGACATTTCTGCTGCAATATCGCAGTCCCGATAAAAATCGTAGATCGCCGCCATTACTAGTAAAAAAAATAAAATAATAAAAACGCCATTAATCAATTCCCATAGTTTGTAGACGCGATAACCTTTGCGCAAACCAATCAATATACGCCGATTGCGATTTTTTTTTTTTTTACCAAAAATATGTAGAAGAATATATATCGGCCTAAACTGATGAATCATTTTTTTAATGGATTTGTACTTTAGCAAAAAGTAAAAAATATTGTCCCTTTTTGCAAAATTGTCGCTCATTTTTTGTTTATAGCGGCGATCAGAAATGACGCAGAGGTGATCAAATACCACCAAAAGAAAATTTTGTGGGAAAAAAAAGACGCAAATTTTATTTGGGTACGTCGCACGACCGCGCAATTGTCATTCAAAATGCGACAGCGCTGAAAACTGAAAATTGGTCTGGGCAGGAGGAGGGTTTAAGTGCCCAGTAAGGAAGTGGTTAATAGCCATTCAAACCCCTTTGTGTCATCTTGTGTGCATGTTATCAGGCCAAAATCACCAGGGTATGTAAACTTTTGATCAGGGTGATTTGGGTAGTTTCTGTTGTCATTATGATATAAAAAGAGTAAACACAGTTGATTGATAATAAATGGCTTCAGCCAAACACCAACCATGAGTGAAAGAAATGTTTTTGTGTTCTCATTCATATTCTCTGAAAAATGGCCACAAAATCATAAATTCTGCCAGGGTATGTAAACTTATGAGCACAACTGTATCATCCCTATATTCTACAATAGACGCAATCACTGTCGTTTTATTGTTCCAGATGACCACGATGCTGGACTTACTAGAAGACTTCCTGGAGTATTTGGGCTACGAGTATGAGCGGCTTGATGGCAGGATCACCGGAGGGCTGCGCCAGGAGGCAATTGACCGGTTTAATGGTACAAGCTCCACCATTGTATCCATACCACCATTGGCAGCCAATAGTTGAATGGCTGTCAGAAGCTGGAATAGTTGCAGATGCCAGTCTTCTATAAATAACAGCAACTGTAGTAATGATGATTGTTTTAAAGTATAGGGGTGATGAGAGTGGAACCTTTATCATCTGTTTAATATCTTAGCTAGCAATAAAGTGTTGGTTGGGGTGGAGAGGGATGAGACCCCCCTGTCAGATGCTTATTGCTGTCTGTGCTCCCATTGGGGGGATTCATCCTCTGTTTACCCTGGTGGCCATTTACCATTGAAAGGAAATCCCAAGGTTTTCGCAGAAAAGTAGTAAAAGGGGAAATCTTCCAATGGGGACACCCCAGGATTCCCTCATTAAAGGGATTTCCTCTCACTTACTGTAGTGGCTATGGCACAGGAAGTGACCAGAAATCTCCCCAATAGGAACAAATGATGGGGTAGAACCCTCTTACTCCATCGAATATGAAAAGAAAAAAAATGGTTTACCCATTTTAGTTTTACTTTAATTATCATGAATCTCTAATTTAGTTCTTACTTGCTATTCCTGTTCTGGAAAAGTTATAGTTGGGGAACTCCTACCCTAATATTGATCAGGATCAGGTGTTCCAGGTTAATAATACCTCCGGCAGTAGGGAATGACACACCCGGAATCCTTACACACATCCCTTCTGCTTGTTTGGCACATTTGAGGTATTTTATACTCACACAGGGATCACATTAATATTAGTTGTAGGGGACATATAAACAAGCTGGTTTCTTACAAGAGTCTAAGTCTTCTGGGCTGAATCTGGCCCTCGAGCCTCCCCTGCAGCTGCGGCACCCCCCTAGTTTCCACCCCCACCTTGTCTCAGTCAGCAATAGAGAGGACAGAACTCCTCCTACAGATCCAGCGCTTTTCTGTGCAGCCACAGCACCACCCTCATCTCCACCTCCCCTGGTGTCAGTATTCAGCAACATCTGGCAGCTGGCTCCAGCCCTCCTGTGGTCTTCCTCCAGACCCCGCACTTTCTGCATCCCAGCTCCGCCTCCAGCGTCTTCCCAGCAGCAGCACAAGGTAAGCAGGGTGCACTGTTATTCATCTCTTCTGATGTGAGAGGGGGTGGGGTGCTCTGGACATCTAGTCTAAGATACAGCTAGTCCGTTGAGGGCGACCAGAATGTTGATGCCGCCCGCGGTGGAATGGAGTTTGACACCCCTGGTCCAAGAAATGAGAATATGTGGTAGAATAGGGCGATCATCTGTAAATCTGCATTAGTGCAGCGTGCGGAAAAGGGAGCACAGCATGCAAAACAATACACAAAATGTATAACACAATAGTAATAGTTTGTAGATGTAATGATGTTTCTACAGCAAGACACGGTATAAATGTTTCTTTTTTCTTCCTTCTTTCTTCTTTTCCTTTATTTCCTCCCTTCCTCATTCCCTCCCTTCCTCCCACCCTTTCCTCCTTTTTCCCCCTCCCTTCCTCATTTCCCCCCCTCCCTTTCTCCTTTCCTTCCTTCCTCCCTCCTATTCTCCTTCCCTTCCTTCTTTTCCTTTATTTTCTCCCTTTCTCCTTTCCCTCCCTTTCTTTCTTCCTCCTTTCCCCCCTCCCTTCCTCCTTTCCCCCTCCCCTCCCTCCCTCATTTCCTTTCTTCCTCCCTTCCTCATTTACTCCCCCCCTCCTTCTCCCCCACTCCCTCTTCCTGCTTCCCTTCCTCCTTTCCGGATTTTCCCCCCTCCCTTCCTCATTTCCTCCCTGCTTTTCTCCTTCCCTTCCTTATTTTCCTTTATTTCCTCACTTTCTTAATTCTTCCCTTCCATTCTTCCCTTTCTTTCTTCCTTCCTTCCCCTCCCTTCCTCCTTACCCCCCTCATTTCCTTCTTTCTTTTCTTCCTCCCTCCCTTCCTCCTTTCCCCCCTCATTTACTCCTTTCCTACCCCTCCTTTCCCCCCTCTCTTCCTCCTTTCCCCCCACATTTCTTCCTTTCCTTTCTTCCACCCTCCATTCGTTCCTTCCTTCCACAGCTCCAGGAGCTTCTCAGTTCTGCTTCTTGCTTTCAACCAGAGCTGGAGGTCTCGGGATAAACCTGGCCACAGCAGACACCGTCATTATGTATGACTCCGACTGGAACCCCCACAATGACATTCAGGTCAGCTTCTTCCTTTGTTTTCTGTGCTGGGCAGCCAAGGGACATCTGGGTTCAGTAGGAAGTTTGGGCAAATTATTTTAGAACTCTAGAGCCAAGACATGGCAGAGGAAATCTGAAATATGGCCAATCTCAGCACAAGGACTTAGGAACCCCTCATAATGAGCACAGCAGGTTTACAGACCCAGGAATTCAGCACAGGAATGATGGGAGCCCCTCATAATGGGCACAGCGGGTGTATAGTCCTGGGAACTCAGCACAGGGATGGTGGGAACCCCTCATAATGGGCACAGCAGGTGTACAGACCTGGGAACTCAGAACAGGGATGGTGGGAACCTCTCATAATGGACACAGCAGGTGTACAGACCTGGGAACTCAACACAGGGATGGTTTCCTTAGTCGCCTGACAAGTCGCCCTGGTGTGAACTGAGCCTAAGGGCCGGTTCACACCAAGGCGATGCAACTTTGCTAGGCCATTTGAACGCTACTTCATCACGACTTTGGGTGACTTACAAGGCGACCTCCATGCCAGGTGACTTTGCATGTTGCCAATCAGAGAGGTTGCCTTAAAAAAATTATTTTCTTTTTCCTGTAAAGTCGCTTCAATTTGGATGGGGGATCCGACATGGAGGTGACTTCCATTGAATTCTATGGGCACAAATCGGATAGAAGTCGCCTTGAAGTAGTACAGGAACCTTTTCTGAAGTCAGAGCGACTTCAGCAGTGTTCATTAAGGCGGTTCCCATTCATTTCAATGGGATTTCTCATGTCAAGCGACTTGAGACAAGTCGCCTATGTGTGAACCGGCCCTTAAAGTGAGAATAATAAACAACTCAAAATTTACAAACATTTCTGACATTTCGGTGACAATATAGCCCCCCTTTTCAATAAGTCATAAGCCTTCCATTCATGGAGTCTGTCAGTTTCTCCATCTGTTGACCAAGGATGGGCTCAGGCATGTTCGCAACTCCATGTGCCCGAGCCCGCCAGGAAGTTTACACAGCGCCGCGCTAATCACAGCCAGTGAGACATTTCCCCGATCGCTGCAGTCACTCATTGGGGAAATGTCTCACAGCCTGTGATTAGCGCTGCGCAGTGTAAACTTCCTGGCGGGCGCAGGCACGTGGCGAACACGCCTGAGCCCATCCTTACTGTTGACGATTAACTTTTTGTGCAGCAGCAACCACAGCCTCCCAGACACTGCTGTACGGTTTTCCTTCACCATAAATCTGTTTAGGCTTCATTCACACCAACGCGCTTTTTCATGCTTTTTTGCAGAAATGCAGGACATTTTTTTAACATGGATTCCTATGGAACATATTCACATCAATGCATTTTTGTGCCTCTGCCTTTTTGGAAAGGGTCAGTGACTTTCTTAAACGCAAAATGGTGCTTTTTTTGGTTTGATAGATTTCAATGGAGAAGCTGCAGAAAAGCTTGTTGTGCGTTTTTAACGTGATTTTGCGGCAATTTGCATTTTTTTTATCTGCCCAACAAATTTTCTAAAAAAAAAAAAAAAAAAAAAAGAAGCATAAAAAACGCAAATGGCTGCAAAATCCTGGTAAAAAAACCCAGCAAAGAGCACTGTAGAAAAGCTCAAGCAACATGCATAGATGTGCCCACGGGTGAGGAAGGGGGCCGCGTCATTATTCTTTCATCTTTGAAGCGGAGTTCCATCCACAAATACGTCTTTATATATTTCACATAAATACATCTTTATATATTTCACATATATAAAGATGAATCACCATTGGAAAAAAAACTAAAAATTTATACTCGCCCTAAGTGCCCTGTTCCTAAGATCCCTGTAATCTTCCACTTCCTGATCCGTGACACTCTGCATCACTTCCTGCCTTGCCTGGGCTCATGGGAGATGCGAGTCATCATTTCCCAGGAGTCAGTGGGCATCCCAGAGCTGTAAAATCGCGTTATTTCCAGATAGGAAATTACACGATTTTGGGGGGAGAGACATGTTATTTATGTTGCCATAACAACAGGACAGGACCTTCCTCTGTAGTCGCCTGTTGTTATGGCAATGAGACATACACTTGACATCGAGACGTGCATGCTGGTTACCCAGCATGCACCTTATCCTGGAAGAGACTTGTGGAGGGTACGAGTAGGCTTCACATGCCCACAGCTAAGATGGGAACTACCAGTAAAGAAAAAATCAGCAATGCAAGTACAAAATAAGTAGGAAGACTACCCGGATTTAAAGCAATTAATTACTTTATTTGTGTAATGAATACTAACTAGGTGGATGCCAGAAAAAAAAAATTATGTGGGCGGAACTCCGCTTTAAGGCCTTAACTGGCTAGCCACACAGTGGAGTACTTTGATGCATGCGATGGAGCATTGTCCTGCATTAATATCTTGGCTGCTTGAAGAAAGTTGTCTTCTAAAAACTGGCAGTAGGTTTGGGAGTTGATTTTGAGTCCATCTTTAACCACTTCAGCTCTGGAAGGATTTCCCCCTTTAGGACCAGAGCACTTTTTGCGATTCAGCACTGCATCGCTTTAACTGACAATTGCGCGGTCGTGCGACGTTGTACCCAAATGAAATTGACATCCTTTTTTTCCCCACAAATAGAGCTTTTTTTTGGTGGTATTTGATCAGCTCTGCGGTTTTCATTTTTTGAGCTATAAACAAAAAAAGAGCGACAATTTTGATAAAAACCCAATTTCTCTTACGTTCACTGACAGACGCAGCTCTTCTTAATTGACACGTGGGTTTTATGTCGTCCTATCAGGAGTGACTAGGCAAAACAGATGCAAAAGCATCAGGGATAGGCTGGCCCCTCCCATGGGGGCCGTCCTCACCTGAGCCTATAAAACCCCCTGCTGGCCAATAGCATTCAGTTTTGTTTGCCTAGTGCAAAGGAGTTGACTGGGTTCCCCTATGGGACCTGCGTTTTTTTTCTGCATGTAAATTTTCTCTCTGAAAGATGAAGACTTCTATCAAGCAGCCGGTCTTGGCATAGAGCGGATATCACGAATCCAAAGCTTTGCCCTGCCCGGCCACCTCCTGATGACCTACCCTAAAAATGACAGGGCAGCGTCGCTCAGGGCCCGTTCCGTGCGGGCGGCCTGTGGCTGTTGCCACTTGTGCCCAGTGTCTGGCTTTTGCCTTTCCAGTGGCCTTGGCCAGCAGCAATCCTTCCCGGGACAAGGGGGGAAAGTCTGCTTCGGGTGGCTACCCGCAACGCCCGTCGGACTGGTGAGTGACCCCTCCTCCGCCCTTAGGGCGTGGGGGGGGCGGCATCCGGGGCAGTTTTTAATTTTTAGCGGTAGCTTTTTCCCTGTTAGGGGGGCACCTACTTATTGCGTGCCCCCCTCCCTCCCCCTACCCCCGACCCCCCCCTCTGGTCTGTCGCGTTTGTGACATAGAGGGCCCTGTACCGGTGTTCCCACTGGGGAACGTTCATTCGCACCGCCATTTTGCGGCGGTTGGCTCATGCTGCGCGAGCGCCATTTTCTCCCCGGTGGCGGTTTTTGGTATTACACCCTGTGTAACTGCGCACGCTTTCTCCTCAGAGAAGCGGCAGCTGCATGTGTGGTACAGTCCCCAGGAGCGCCTTTTTTCTCTCACAGCGCTGACAGGCTACAGGGCTAGAAGCAGCAGGTTTGGCTGGCTCCTTGGGGTGTTGTTTTAGGTGGGCTTGTCCTCCCAGGCTCCCTGTGTGGTCTTAGGTGGTCATGGTGATACGTGGGGGGGGGGGGTGTCCCATTCTGGCCTATGTCTGGGGACGGCGATGCGGCGGCTATGGACCCTGCAGCGCCTTCTGATTTGGAGCCAGCAGAGCAGCGCTCCGCGCAAGCCCCTGCGGTCACTTTGGACCTCTTGCTGGCTCTTTTTGTGGAATTCATTCCTAAGGTTACTGCTCCGGCCCCTGAGCCCCCCGCTAAGCGCTTGGCCCCTCATGTCTCCTCAGGCGAGGATTCAGATCATGAAGTAGCCTCGGTTGTCATGGGGACCCCCGTGGAACTCTCTGAGGGCGAATTGGTCCTCTCAGATACTGAAGAGGACCAGATGGCCTCAGTGGCGCGCGACAAGGCAATTGTAGCGGCCCTAATTGCTGACATTCGCCAGGCTCTGTGCCTTGCTCAGTCTGAGGAGGCGCAGACTTCCACTTATGTCTGTGGGTCTATGAGGCCTCCTAAGTCCCCTAGGGCTTTTCCCTATGATCAATTTTTTGAACGGGCTGTTTTTAAGGAATGGGGTTCCCCCAAAAATTCCTTCACTTTGCCTAAGCGTTTTGCGGTGCGCTATCCCTTTGAGGATGCTTTCCTTAAGCGGTGGGCTTCCCCTTCGGTGGACCCACCGGTGGCCCGTCTAAATAAGGCTACCACCCTTCCAGTGGAGGGTTCGCCCTCCTTTAAGCACGCGGTGGATCATCGCACGGAAATGCTGTCTAAAGCTATCTTTCAGGTAGCAGGTTTTGCTATGCGGCCAGCTCTGGCCACAGCAATGACAGCACAGTCTCTTTTTGAGTGCCTCTCCTTGGTGAGCACAAATTTGCGTTGCAATTGTACGAGGAATGAGTTGCATAAGGTGCAACACGTAGTGGAAGGCCTCCATTATCTGTGCGACTCCCTGCTGGACATCATGCCCATGCTGTCCAAAATTTCCGCCTTTGCAGTAATCATCAGACGGGTGTTGTGGCTGAGGTCTTGGTCGGGTGATCAGGCGTCTAAAAAGCGCCTCACGGACCTTCCCTTCCAGGGGGGTCGTTTGTTTGCACCGCAGCTTGACGAAATCATTAAGGATTTCACGTGGGGGAAGAGTCTCTTTCTTCCGGAACCCAAACGGCGGGACTTTCGCCGACGACAGGGCCCCTCTTTTTCTGGGCAGAAAAAGTTTTTTCGAGCCTCCGGCACAGCCGGGGCGGGTTCCAAGTCCAGTAAGGCCCCGGCTGGGTCTGGTAAGAGAACCTGGCAACGGAAACACGGTAAAGCGGAGGATAAGCCCTCCTCAGCGTGACGGGTTGCCCCCGCCCATCTCTCGGGTGGGGGGGCCGGTTATTGGAGTTTGCGGACTGCTGGACAGCTCACATCTCCGATCGGTGGGTACTGGATATGGTGTCCACCGGATACCGGATAGAGTTCAAAGCTCTGCCCCCAGACAGGTTCTTTCCCTCAAACCTGAGACTCCCGCAGGGGCGTCTGGAGGAGCTGTTAGGCGCAGTCCAGTCCCTTGCAGACATGGACGTCGTGGTGCCAGTTCCACTGGAGGAGAGGTTCTGCGGTTTTTACTCAAACCTCTTTGTGGTGCCCAAAAAGGGCGGGGTCAGGCCGATTCTGGACCTCAAAGCTCTGAACTGCTTTGTCAAAGCACAGAAGTTCAAGATGGAGTCCGTTCGCTCGGTCGTTGCCGCCCTGCATCAAGGGGAATTCTTGGCATCCCTGGACATCAGGGACGCCTATCTGCACGTTCCCATCTGCCAAAAACACCAGCGTTTTCTGCGCTTGACAATGGGAGACCTGCACTACCAGTTTGTGGCCCTACCTTTCGGTCTGGCCTCGGCTCCAAGGGTGTTCACCAAGGTACTGGCACCGGTCCTAGCACTGCTAAGATAGAGAGGTATCGCAGTGGTAGCGTACCTCGACGACCTGCTCTTGAGGGCAGAGTCGGCAGTGTCCTTGGAGGAGGACGTGAGAATCACGGCCTCTACACTAAGGGACTTCAGTTGGCTCATCAACCTGAAAAAGTCCTCGCTAGCCCCCTCATGTCGCCTGGAGTACCTTGGTCTGATTCTAGACACGGTGCAGGCGAAGGTGTTCTTGCCTCCCGACAAGCTATTGGGGCTGCAAGCGGTGGGTCGGACCCTACTGTCACGCTGGAGGTCCTCCCTAAGGTTCTGCATGCGGGTGTTGGGGCTCATGGTTTCGTCCTTCGAGGCGATACCTTACACCCAGAGTCACACTCGGCTCCTGCAGAAGGCGATTCTGTCACAGTGGGACAAATCTCCCTTATCCCTGGACAGACTGATCCGTTTGGACCACCAGACCAGGGGATCACTGACTTGGTGGCTCCAGGCTCCAGCACTGACTCTGGGGAAATCCTTTCTTCCCCTCAACTGGTTGATAATAACGACGGATGCCAGCCTGACGGGCTGGGGAGGGGTGTTGGATCAGTTGTGTGCTCAGGGCCGTTGGTCAGCTCAGGAAGCTCGACTTCCGATAAATGTGTTGGAACTGAGAGCGATCAGGCTTTGCTTGTCCCGATGGTCGACGAGGCTGCATGGCCTTCCTGTCCGGGTTCAGTCGGACAATGCCACAGCTGTGGCATATGTGAACCATCAAGGAGGGACAAGAAGTTCCGCGGCAGCTGCAGAGGCTGCTCTGATTCTCCGGTAGGCGGAACAACACGTTCCGGCGCTCTCCGCAATTTACATTCCGGGAGTGGAGAACTGGCAGGCGGACTTTCTCAGTCGCCAGACACTGGACCAGGGGGAATGGTCCCTGCAGCCGGAGGTGTTTCGCCAGATTTGCTGCAAGTGGGGCACACCAGAGGTAGACCTCATGGCGTCCAGGTTCAATCACAAGGTTGAGACCTTCGTGTGCAGAACAAGAGATCCGTTGGCGGTCGCCACGGACGCGCTGGTGGCTCCTTGGGGTCGGTGTCGGTTAATATACCTCTTCCCTCCCCTGAAGCTGTTGCCTCGGATTCTGCGCAGGATAGCTGCGGAAGGCATTCCGACGATCCTGGTCGCTCCCGATTGGCCTCGGCGCACTTGGTACGCTGATCTGGTTCGGATGGTGGCGGACGCTCCTTGGCGGCTTCCGCTTCGCGAAGACCTGCTGTCCCAAGGTCCCATCTTGCACCCTGCTTTACCCTCGCTGGCTTTGACGGCTTGGCTATTGAGGCCCAGGTATTAAGGGAAGCGGGGAGTCGCTGACTCTGTAATCCCTACTATGCTTAAGGCACGTAAGGGCACTTCGCGCAAAATTTATCACAGGACCTGGAAGGCCTATATTGTATGGTGCGAAGCGGGGGGTTGGAACCCTCGCACTTATTTGGTGTCCAGGGTGCTGTCTTTTCTGCAACAGGGACTGGACAAGAGCCTGGCATTGAGTACGCTCAAGGGCCAGATTTCGGCCTTAGCGGTCCTTTTTCAGAGACCTTTGGCTTCCCATTCGCTGATCCGCACATTTGTACAGGGTGTACGTCATGTGGCTCCCCAGTTTCGGCCGCCTCTGGCGCCGTGGGATTTGAATCTGGTGCTCTCTGTTTTACAGAAACCACCGTATGAGAAGATAAGGGACATTCCCTTGTCCCTTTTGTCGCAGAAGGTTGCCTTCTTAGTGGCTGTCACATCCGCACGACGGGTGTCGGAATTGGCTGCCTTGTCCTGCAAGTCCCCGTACTTGATTCTTCATAATGACAAGGCGGTGTTGCGACTTCCACCTTCTTTCCTTCCGAAGGTGGTCTCTTCTTTTCATTTGAATGAGGATATTGTCCTTCCTTCATTATGTCCTCACCCAAAACATCCTAAGGATTTTGAGTTACACTCTTTGGATGTGGTGAGGGCCCTGCGGGTTTATTTGAGTGCTACAGCTTCCTTTCGGAAGTCTGACTCGTTGTTTGTGTTACCCGGGGGGCTCGGCAGCCTCGTCGGCTACCATTTCCCGTTGGATTAGACAGACCGTGACCCATGCGTATGAGCTTCGGGGCAAGGTTCCCCCTTTTCCGGTCACGGCTCATTCCACCAGGTCGGTCAGTACCTCCTGGGCGTTCAGGCACCAGGCTTCGGTGTCTCAGGTGTGCAAAGCAGCCACTTGGGCCTCAGTGCACACGTTTACTAAGTTTTACAAAGTTGATGTGTCGGCATCTGTGGATGCTGCTTTTGGCCGCAAAGTTTTGCGAGCAGTGGTGTGAGTGCGACTGGCGCTCCCTGAGAGTGTTCTGTTGGGTACAGTTGTTGTTGTTTGCCCACCCCTCTAGTTTTTGGCACTGCTTTGGGATGTCCCCACGTGTCAATTAAGAAGAGCTGCGTCTGTCAGAGAACGTAAGAGAAAAAGGGATTTTATTATAACTTACCGTAAAATCCTTTTCTCTGAGTTCACTGACAGACGCAGCTCCCACCCCTCTGGTTTTGTTGCACTGCTTGTGACAAACTGAATGCTATTGGCCAGCAGGGGGTTTTATAGGCTCAGGTGAGGACGGCCCCCATGGGAGGGGCCAGCCTATCCCTGATGCTTTTGCATCTGTTTTGCCTAGTCACTCCTGATAGGACGACATAAAACCCACGTGTCAATTAAGAAGAGCTGCGTCTGTCAGTGAACTCAGAGAAAAGGATTTTATGCTAAGTTATAATAAAATCCCTTTTTTTTTTTTACTTTTTGCTTTAATACATATCCAAAAAAAATTATAGAAAAACAAATTTATTCATCAGTTTAGGCCAAAATGTATTCTACGTACTTTTGGTAAATAAAAGCGCAATCAGCGTTTATTGATTGGGTTCCGCAAAAGTTATTGCGTCTATAAACTATGAGAATTGATTTATGGCATTTTTATTATTTTCTTTTTTACTGGTAATGAAGGCGATCTGTGATTTTTAGCAGGACTGTGATATTGCGGCGGACATGTCGGACACTTTTGACACTTTTTTGGGACCACTGACAGTTATACAGCGATTAAAGCTAAAAATAGCCACGGATTACTGTATATATGCAACTGGCAGGGAAGGGGTTAATACGAAGGGGCGATATAGGGGTTAACTGTATTCCCTGTGTGGTGGCTGGGTTGGCAGGGACATGACAGATCTAACTGACCCTGAGTACAGCGATCAGTAGATCACTGTCATGTCCTGTCAGAACGGGGAACCGCTGTGTTTACATCGTCAGTTCCCCATTCTTGGTCTGTAGAAGGCGATCGCGGGTCGCTGATGGACATCAAGTCCGCCTCACCCGCGGGTGCACTCACAAATTGCCGTTTTATCCACACCGATTTGCGCAGCACTGCCACATTGCTGCCGTCTTTCTACGCAAGGCAGTCGGCAAGTGGTTAAAGACCAGGTCGTGTGACGTACCCAAACACAGTTGATGAAATTTATTCATCAGTTTAGGCCAATATATATTCTGCTACATATTTTTTTTGGGGGGGGGGGGGGGGGGGGGAAA
>BLSH010373215.1:58287-70618 GCA_018402905.1 Glandirana rugosa | reverse complement strand
CAGTATGCGCGCGAGTGACACAGGCCCCCCCAGGTCCCTCGCCCACGCCGCCGAAGCTAACGGCGGCCGGTGGGCGCTACGGGGGGGGCCTCGCTTACTCGCCTCCAGGCACATACATTTGTGCCTGGAGGCGAGACACACTCCCCCTTCCCTTCACTAGTGTCGGAAGAGCATGTACTTCCGACACTATTGAAGGAAAGGGGTCGATCCGTTCAGGGGGATGTCATTCTTGTGCGGGTCCCTTGTGTCAATTGGGAATCTCGCGGGGGACGTCCAATTGGGGAAGTCATACACGGACCTCCGCTCATTCGCTCCGGGGGGGGCATCGCGGGTGGCCGGCGGCAATCGAAGCCGCCGCACCCGCTCCCTGGACCCCCCCGGACACAGTGAGCGCGCGTATGACGGCGTTTTGCGTTACAGAGCCACTTTGCCGCCGTCAATCTCCGATCGGCGGTCGGCAAGTGGTTAAACATTTTCCTTGGATGTATTTCCTTGCGTATTTCATTGCAAAGTGACGCTCCTCCTTATTTAGCTTTTGCAACAACTGCACCTTGCAGAGTGCACAGCCTATTTGCCTTTATTAAATCCCCCTGTGCCTGGGCAATGTGCATTGGCACGGCCAGGGAAGAGGGTGACGGCACAGAAGCATTATTGGAAGTCAGTTATATACATATTTAGTCAGGTTGAAAAAAACACAAGTCCATCCAGTTCACTTTATAAAAGGGGAAACGACAGAAAAAAAAACCATCATGCAATCTCATATACCCAATCCTATACCCACAGTTGTCCCCCCGTGCCCGTCTGTGCCCGGACCTTCACTGCAGGATCACCACCATTATAATAAATCAATTCTCTCCCTTTTGTGTGTTGTTCTTCTCAGCGTCCAGCAGGGGCGCTCCGCCATCATTCTGGCTGTATAGTATCCTCGCTGGTATGATGGGGGTCCTGAGGGCCCCCCTCATGGCAAAGGAACCAAATTAAGCGGCCTCCTTGGTAAGGTGGGAGTCTGGAGTATTTCCCACAGGAGGGCCTCCTAATCTGTGTGTGGCTGAAGGTCAGGGGGTACAGAGAGCCCCCTGGGAGTTGGCTTTTCCTGCACAGCAACTCTAGGTTGGGCCTTCTGGCTGAGATCGGGGCAATTTCTGTTACTAGGCTGCAAGGCCCCTTTATTTTTCTTCATGTATGACGATTGTACTTATCTATGTGTTTCTGTAGGGTGGGGATCCTGAGGTTCCTTCCTTTCCTGCCTTGGGGGCTGTCTTCTCTGGACAGCCCTTCACCCAGTACTCATTGATGGGCATGGCGGATAATGAGGAGAGGGGCCTGCCGGGCCTTTTGGATAGATGGACCTGAGTGTGCCTCTCTCTTGTCAGGAGTCTTGCCCCCTGAGGGGGGTTCTTCTTTAGGAGGGGCCATATGGCACACACTAAGGGCACTATGAGCCCCAAATCCAATCACTGTCCAAAGATTTCACCTCCATAACATCTCCTAAATTCACACATTTTAAGGAATGAACCCAACAAGCTCCTCATTCCCTACTTTCTTAACTCTTGCCTCCGCATGGGCTGGCCTTTGCGCTCTCCCATGCATGTTGGGATTGGCACTGCCAGGTATGTAGCTCTTAGCTGTGTGGATATGCTGCAGGCCGGTCAGATGGCATATCGGCTGATTTAAGATGAAAGGACTAAGGCCCTTTCACACTTATGCAACTTGTCCTGCCACTTGGGACTGCAAAGTCGCATGACAAGTCGTTCCCCATGTAGCCATGTGCTCCCTCGAGAGTGGCTTGTACTAGTGGTTCACCTGACAGCTGACCTCAATCGCACCACATATCACTCATCCAGAGACACTGACCAGACCGGTTCATGTTTTTGTTGTTTTATTTGGGGAAATAATTTGGATGGGGATAAGGGGTAACTGTGGCTGCCCAAAGAATTATGGTACAAAGCCTCCATATACAAGCCTGTATATGCGCACTTCACTGCAGACCCTCCCTCTGCAGATTATTGCTCCTCTCAACCCTCCAGCACTTCACTTGCTGACCGTTTCTCCTACAGTTCTCTCTCTACACAGAACTCACAGCTTTACACTTCTTTGCTTCTCTCCAGCTCAGAACTTAGTTTCCAGCCTGAAGGGAAATTTATCAGGCTTCTCTATACCTTTCTCTTCACCGTGGTTAGCACGTGGTGAGGCCTACCCTGTTGCAGCAGGACTTCAGGAACACCCATTGCAGCCAGGGATCACAGGCCCCTGAATGTGCAGCAAAGTACTTCAGTGCTAGCCGGGCCTTTGATAGACCACAACTCCCAGCCCATCCTCATCCAGGTCCCATCGACCTGCTCTCTGGTAGTGACTCTCCTTTCCCTTAACTGGTTCCCAAGGCTCCCACAGACTGTCCACCATTCCTCTCCCAGCCCGCTCCAGCACTTTCTCCTCCAGTCCCAGGGACCGCACAGATAGATACTTTAAAGTCTCTCACTCCTCCTGTAGCACCTCCGCTGTTCTCCTGTTCCTCTTGTGCTGCTCCAGAAATCACTCTCCTTCCTGGCTGCACCCAAACCTCCCAGGGTCACCCTCCCCAGAATGGGGGCGACCCCCCCCCGGGTAGGGGCCTGCACCACAGCGCCTCTGCTACATCTCCAGACTTCCACCCGACACTACTCCTACTAGATTGGGCTGACTCTGAGTATTTAAGGAGGCCTGCCCCCTGCCAACCCTGCCTGGGGATTATCGGTCAGGGCTCCTTAGAACACTCCAGATGGCTCCACCCATCTCCCAGACCAGAAAACCTTCTCCAGGTTTCTAGAAAGAAGTGGGAGGTTCTGGTGACCTCATCTGTTAAGTCTACCTAATCCTCCCTGAGCCTCTCCTCCCAGCCCAGATTAAAACATTCAGGCCTGCACATTACAGTCAGGTCTGACTAAATTTACCTCTCCTAGCCAAAAACTCTGCTAGAAAAACGCACCTATACTATGGGGGCGCTACACCCATTATTTCCAATGAGCACCATTCATATCTGTACGACTTCAAAGTAGTCCCTGAATTACTTTGGCCCAACTTTGATACAACTTGAGGTCCATAGACTTCAATGTTAAACCCTCAAAGTCGCATGCAAATCGCACCTAAATAATATAGATGCGATTTCTATACTATTTCTGTACGACTTTGTAATATGTTTTCATTGTGCCAGTTGCAACAAAGTCGGACCAAGTCATACTGATTCGAAATCACAGTAAAATCGCAGCAAAATTGCATCGCACAAGTGTGAAAAGGGCCTTACTGGAATCTCTTGGGGGTCAGGAAGCTGAGTAGATGGAAGAGTTCCTCCAGGTTACTCTGCAGCGGAGTTTGTAGCGGATCTTGTAGTCATTTAATACCTGGATTCCGAGTCACGGCAACAATGTAGTGATGTAGTAGTGTATGAACGAATGTTATTATTTAGTTATTATTATTTAATTTTCCACAGCACTCAGTTGGTTCTTCCAGAGAGTAGCATTTCTTGACTTCAGACAGAACAAAGTTCATAATACTTGCACCAGATGATCAAAATCCAACAGGGTAAATATTACATATTCAGAGTCCCATTCCAACTGTGCCCTCCTGTTCATGGAGAGAGAAAGTGAACTGACAGGGCGACACTGCTAGCTTGAATGTCCACTTTAAGTGTTAGTCTCACACTGGGGGGGGGGGGGGGTTTCTCCTAACCTCACATTAGTGTTTACCAGATAAACAAACCACAATGAACCCCCTCAAGGCTAATTAGCATCAATAAATACTTTTGTTCCTTTTCAAGTCTACATTCCACAACCCCCTGCTAGCAACTGTGGGCCTTTGATATGTAATGCAGTTTGGCTTAAACTTAAACCATGGCCTACAGTAAATACCTATGTACATATTAAAGAAACGGTGTGTATGTATATGAAATATTACACAACAGGTGCATTCTGCTAAATCATCAGAAGTAAATGCTGTGTTAAAAAACATCCAAACCCATAAAGGCTGAGCTCCACCCGCACTAATAATTCTGTTTTGGCCCGGCATGCTTTGCAGGATATTGGTATTCAGCCGCCGCAGCATGCGAGGCCCCAGCAAGTCGTGGAGTTTTTCAATCTGGTCTTCCTTGGAGAGATCGGCATATTCTTCCAGGAAGCCGTCCAGATTTCTGGAGGGAAACCATAAGGCCGATTTCACACAGCCGTCTCCTTTTTTCTCAGCGGGGATCGCTCTGCTGATCCCCGCTGAGCCAATAGATGCTGTATATATATCCTGCCTGTGATGCTGTATATATCCTGCCTGTGATGCTGTATATATCCTGCCTGTGATGCTGTATATATCCTACCTGTGATGCTATATACACCCTGCTGTATATATCCTGCCTGTGATGCTGTATACACCCTGCCGTATATATCCTGCCTGTGATGTTGTATATATCCTGCTTGTGATGCTGTATATATCCTGCTTGTGATGCTGTATATATCCTGCCTGTGATACTGTATATATCCTGCCTGTGATGCTGTATATATCCTACCTGTGATGCTGTATATATCCTACATGTGATGCTGTATACACCCTGCCTGTGATGCTATATACACCCTGCTGTATATATCCTGCCTGTGATGCTGTAAACACCCTGCTGTATATATCCTGCCTGTCATGCTGTATACACCCTGCCGTATATATCCTGCCTGTGATGTTGTATATATCCTGCCTGTGATGCTGTATAAATCCTGCCTGTGATGCTGTATATATCCTACATGTGATGCTGTATACACCCTGCCTGTGATGCTATATACACCCTGCTGTATATATCCTGCCTGTGATGCTGTATACCCCGTGCTGTGTATATCCTGCCTGTGATGCTGTATACACCCTGCCTGTGATGCTATATACACCCTGCTGTATATATCCTGCCTGTGATGCTGTATACACCCTGCCGTATATATCCTGCCTGTGATGCTGTATACCCCCTTCCTGTGACGCTGTATACACCCTTCCTGTGATGCTGTATACACCCTTCCTGTGATGCTGTATATACCCTTCCTGTGATGCTGTATATAACCCTGCCGCATATATCCTGCCTGTGATGCTATATACACCCTGCTGTATATATCCTGCCTGTGATGCTGTATACACCCTGCCGTATATATCCTGCCTGTGATGCTGTATACACCCTTCCTGTGATGCTGTATACACCCTGCCTGTGATGCTATATACACCCTGCTGTATATATCCTGCCTGTGATGCTGTATACACCCTGCCGTATATATCCTGCCTGTGATGCTGTATACACCCTTCCTGTGATGCTGTATACACCCTTCCTGTGATGCTGTATACACCCTTCCTGAGATGCTGTATATAACCCTTCCTGTGATGCTGTATATAACCCTGCCGTATATATCCTGCCTGTGATGCTATATACACCCTGCTGTATATATCCTGCCTGTGATGCTGTATACACCCTTCCTGTGATGCTGTATACACCCTTCCTGTGATGCTGTATACACCCTTCCTGTGATGCTGTATACACCCTTCCTGTGATGCTGTATACACCCTTCCTGTGATGCTGTATATACCCTGCCTGTGATGCTGTATACAAACACTTTCTCCTCTCCTCAGTATCCCTGTATGTAAAAAGAATAAATACATTCTGAAGTGCAATACCGTCTTATTCAGCTTTATTATGTGCAAAAACAAGTTAATATGCACTTACATTGTTTAAAACCAAAGTGTGCATTTAAAACCAGGAACTCCGTGCCTTGGATGCATTCACAATGTTCCAAGGGTGGTCTGTAACACATTTGTGGTCCATGCAATAGTAAATGACCAAGAGAAAAAAGGGGGAGTTAAATGATGTGTAACCATATTCATGGAGAGGAAAGACAAAGTATTTAAACATGCACAAAAGAAGAAAAAAACCCTGCAAGACAATAGCATCGCATTCTAACCCATTCTGAAATACTTGCCTTAGAACGAGGACCCCCCCCCCCCCCCCCCCGATATCCGACACGGTCAGCGCTGGGGGAGCCGACATGATGTCCCTCTTCTTTATTCCGGGTTCACGGCTCTGGTGCTGTGAGTGGCCGGAGCAGCGAAGAGTCACTCCTATGCATGCACGCTGGAGATCTTCATTCCGGCAAGGAGCTCCGATTTTCCGGGAGCCTTCGCCGGATCTTCTGAGCGCCTGCGCCGCTGACTAGCAGCTACATGCAGAGCGAATATCTCCTAAACCATACAGGTTTAGGAGATATTCATTTTAACTACAGGTAAGCCGCATTATAGGCCGCAGTATAGGCTTACCTGTAGGTAAAAAATAACATTTCAGGGTATAGAACCGCTTTAAAAGGAACAAAGGAGAGTAGAAGGCGGAGGTAGAAGAAAACCTAGTGGTGGAGACGAGTTCCTCTGAAGTGTGTAAGAGAAAATATACTGTACACTAAAAATTATATTTATGGCGTGAGTCTATTTGTTATGGGAAATTTCTGGTTGTGACTCTAAAAATAATAGTTTTGCAATTGCAGGAACAGATCCACAGGACGCAATCTCTGTGTTTAACCAGTTCCACACCGCCTACTGAATATTTACGGCGGCAGTGTGGACGCTGGCCGCGAATCGCCGTAAAAAGACGGCGATCTGCGAATGGCCACTAGGGGGCGTGCGCCGGCCGCACTCCTGAGGAGTGTGCCCGCAGCTCGGGTGGACCCGATGTCCGCCGGCGAGCCACGATGAGCGGCCACAGGCAAAGAACGGGGAACCGCCGATGTAAACATGGCGATTCCCCATTCTGACAGTGCGGGCATGGGTGATCTACTGATCCCTATCACTGGGATCAGTTAGATCTCTCATGCCCATGGTATCCCAACCCCCCACAGTAAGAACACCCTCAGGGAACACAGTTAACCCCTAGATCTCCCCCAGCAGTTTAACCCCTTCACTGTCAATGACATTTATACAGTAATCAGTGGACATATAAATGTCAGATCGCTGAATAAATGTCATTGGTCCCAAAAAAGTGTCAAAAATGTCCGACATGTCCGCTGCAATATTGCAGTACCGCTAAAAATCGCAGATCGCCGTGATTACTAGTAAAAAATTAAAAAAAAATAAAAACCCCAGAAATGAATTCTCATCATCCGTAAACGCGGCCATTTTTGCGCAAACCAATCAATAAACGCCGATTGCGATTTTTTTTATCACAAATATGAGGAAGAATATAAATCGGCCAAAACCGGTAAAAAAAAATGTTTTTTTATATTTTTTTTTTTTGGATTTGAATTTTAGCAAAAAGTAAGAAATTTGAGTTTTTGTGCAAAATGGTCGCTCTTCTTTTATTTATAGCGGCGATCAGAAATGACGCAGAGGGGATCAAATACCACCAAAAGAAAGCTCTATTTGTGGGAAAAAAAGGACGCAAATTTTGTCTGGGTACAACGTCGCACGACCACGCAATTGTCAGTTAAAGCGACGCAGCGCCGAATGGCAAAAAGTGGTCCTAAACTGGGAAATCCTTCCGGAGGTGAAGTGGTTAAAATGTCCGTTCTGACAAGATTTATTATTACATGATATTTTATACATAGATAAGAAAGGGGTGGTGTGAAATGTTATTAAAAACGAACAAATAGAAATATATTATTAGAAACTAGCGAATAGAACAATTGCAAAAGGGAGAGGGGAGGGGGGAGTAGAGACACAGTGAGAGCTTCTAGGAGAAGTTGTATCTGTGTGATAAGTGAAGGTCACAGAACACATTGCAGCAGCATGAACAAAATGGAGTCTCTTGTGCTTAAGGCTACTTTCACACTGGAGCGGGACCCATGGTCGCGGTAAAACCCCGCTAGATTTAGCGGAGTTTTACCAGCGATAGGGCTCCGCTATGCGGGCGGGAGCGCCGCACTTTTAACCCCCCACAAGGGGTTAAAAGTGCCTCTTCGACAGCGCTTGCCATGCATTTCAATGGCGGGGCGGTAGAGGAGCGGTATATTACCGCTCCCCTCACCGCCCCAAAGATGCTGCTTGCAGGACTTTTTGTAACGTCCTGCTAGCTCACTGCCCCAGTGTGAAAGCACTCAGGGCTTTCACATTGGGGTGGATTGGGGGGGACATTTCAGGCGCTTTACAGGCGCTATTTTTAGCTAAATAGCGTCTGTAAAACGCTCCAGTGTGAAAGCAGCCTTAATGAACAATACAGTGAAAGTCCATGTCATTTCCCTCCTTTTGTTTATTTGACATCATTCTTCTCTGCGTTACATTCAGCCGATTGCGGGTAGCTCCTGCTACATTGGCGCAGAGAGACAGCGTCCTGTTCAGCTCTCTCCTAGTTTTCTCAGAATGATGGGTTCATCAGGGCTGGTGGACCATTTGTTGGTACAGTGGGTGATCACACAGGGGCATAGCCTGATGAGGAAGTAAATAACAAGTATGAGAAACAGGAACAACACAATGTAAACACCTAATTTCTGTAACCATGCTGCTATGCCATATAAAAAAAATCACCAAAACCTCCTAATCCCTTAAAGGGGGTCCATCCATCTTTAGCAGTGTCTCTGGCCTCATTCTGTAGTTCTCTTATCTTAGCAAGATGCCCTTTAATAATGTCCTCACTATCAGACATGTATATACAACAGTCAGTGTGAATGACCTTACACATCCCATCTTGAGCTGCAGTGAGATCATTTAACGTTAATCTAAGCTCTAATACAGTGGTTCTCAACTCCGGTCCTCAGGACCCACCAACAGGCCAGATTTTAAGTATTACCTTGGTGAGATGCAGACTAGAATACTGCAATCACTGAGCAGCAAATGATATCACCTGTGATGCATTTCAGTTATCCTGCAAACCTGGCCTGTTAGTGGGTCCCGAGGACCGGGGTTGAGAACCACTGCTCTAATACTACTTTTTTAAGCTGAGCAATTTCTTCACTTAACCACTTAAGGACCGGAAGGATTTCCAGCTTTAGGACCGGAGCCCTTTTTGCGATTCGGCGCTGCGTCGCTTTAACTGACAATTGCACGGTCGTGCGACGTTGTACCCAAACAAAATTTGCGTCCTTTTTTTCCCACAAATAGAGCTTTCTTTTGGTGGTATTTGATCACCGCTGCATCATTTCTGATCGCCGCTATAAACAAAAGAAGAGCGACAATTTTGCAAAAAAACCCAAATTTCTTACTTTTTGCTAAAATACAAATCCAAAAAAAATATAAAAAAACATTTTTTTTTTCACTGTTTTTGGTCGATTTATATTCTTCCTCATATTTGTGATAAAAAAAATCGCAATCGGCGTTTATTGATTGGTTTGCGCAAAAGTGGTCACGTTTACGGATGATGAGAATTCATTTCTGGGGTTTTTATTTTTTTTTCTTTTTTACTAATAATGGCGGCAATCTGCGACTTCTAGCGGTACTGCGATATTGGGGCGGACATGTCGGAACATTTTGACACTTTTTTGGGACCATTGGCATTTATACAGCGATCAGTGCTATAAAAATGCACTGATTACTGTGTAAATGCCACTGGCAGTGAAGGGGTTAACCTGCAGGGGGCGCTCTAAGGGTTAACTGTGTTCCCTGGGCGTGTTCTAACTGTGGGGGGACTGCCCTAGCAGGGGAAGGGAAGTGATCACAGCTTCCATGTAGAGGAAGGCTGTGATCACAGCCCTTCCCCCCTCACAGAATAGAGGTCTGTGTTTACTTACACGGACCTCCGTTCTTTCACTCCGGGGGGGGGGGCATCACGGGTAGCCGGCGGAGATCGAATCCGCCGCACCCGCTCCCTGGCCCTCCCCGGACACAGTGAGCGCGCGGGCGCGCCTCCGGCGGCACGCGCGCTCACTGTGCGCGATCTGGCAGCGGCCGTCATATGACGGCGATTTGTCTTACAGCGCCACTCTGTCGCCGTCAATTGCCGACCAGTGGTCGGCAAGCGGTTAATAAACCTATATCAGTGGTAGGTTAATAATTTCATCTACAATTCTAGTGTAATTGTTTATTCTTTTCATTGCTTCAATTCCCCACCCTGTCCAGGAAGGGAACCATGGCCATGCCATGTCACCTTTAGTGAAAAGCTCTCTTTTGAACACCAAAGAGTATTCTGGACTTTGACCGGGTCGCACTGCGTCTTTGCGAACAGCCAAAGCAGGTAATGACTTCCCAATATAACATTTACCTGTAACATTAGTAGGAAGCCAGGTGAAAGCTTTATCTCCACATATAAAATATAACCCTCTACATATGGATGATATTCCTGCTCCTAAAACACTAGATGCAATAACATGGAATCCCAGGTAACCGATATTTCCACATATTGGGAACTGTGTGCAATTTGTATTATAAAGGGTTCTATTTAGTTCTGGATCGAGGATATAAAAATACTGACCAGGGTTTCCTCCATAAACTGTAATCTTTGCCCCGGTGCAATCTGAATTGCCCAGCCGTGTACATTTAGTGGTAAGTGGGCATGTAATGTTTAGACAAATCTGTGCTGTGTCAATGTGTTTTGAGACCATCAAAGTTACTGATCGGGGTAAACACAAAGAAGGCGCCTCTAAGTGCAGTATAAACAATTTTGTTACAGCCAAAGGGTTAAAAAACAATTACTAGAAAGTGGTAATTGACACTCCTGTGAAAGATGCAGCCCAGCGCTGAATGGGAACCTGGGCATGAGTCCTGTCTGCAGATGTAATTACAGCCAATCCGACCAGCGGGGAGTGTAGGCAGAGAGGGTCCTCAGTATGGATTTGTGCCAGGGGACACCAGGAAGCAGCTGTGAAGCGAGCACTCACGACTGTTGTATGCGAAATCGATCGTTCGTATGCGCGATTTGAACAGTCGAACATATGACGGTCGTACAAGGGAGTTGTATGAGCAGACTAGAAAACTTGGTCGTATCAAAAAACTCTCATACGAGCGTTGTATCGTGTGTACAGAGCAGTTGGTACAACAAAGTTGTATTGTGCAAAACACGCATGCTCAGAAGTCAGGAACGGCCGGATGCTAATTACATGCACCTGAACGTTCTTCTGCAGTCGTACGATCGTGTAGTACAGTCAGTATGCTACATACAACAGCCAACATACGATTCGACCCGGTCGTACGTGCGATCTTCGTCCCGTGTGTACGGGGCTTAACTCACATTCATACACATACTAGGGCAAATGTAGACAGGAGCCAATTAACTTACCAGCATGTCTTTGGAGTGTGGGAGGAAACCGGAGTACCCAGAGGAAACCCACGCAGGCACAGGGAGAACATGCAAACTCCAGGCAGGTAGTGCCGTGGTTGGGATTCAAACCAGCGACCCTTTTTATTTTGGGTTGTTCTTTGATGGTAGGTTATGCTAGTTACAAGAAATATACAGCTACATTTTAAAAAATATATAAAACTTTTACTATTTTGGGCCAGTTTTCCTTCAGGAAATCAGGAGATTTCCATGTTACTAATTACCACCAAAATAAAGCCCAATTTGTCCTGAAAAATACGCAGTATAATCCACGTGGATACACAAAGCAGTTGTGATAATATGTACGGTTTTACTAACACAAAGTTGCAAAAGTGTGCTTAGGCATTAACATTTATTTTACCACCAGGCACAAAGGGGTTAAAAAACATCCACCCTATAATAAGCAGAGCTCCCCTTTAAAGAAAACCACTTTAGATTGAGCAATTTAGAGTCATTATAATACAGAGTCCCTCCCGCTGGCTATTGTCCTCACAGGTGTCACTTCTGTATTGGGCTGAGCGCCACCCCCACTAATAATTCTGTTTTGGCCCGGCATGCTCTTCAGGACATCGGTTTTCAGCCGCCACAGCATGTGAGGCCCCAGCAGTCGTGGAGTTTCTTGATCTGCTCTTCCTTGGGGAGATATTGTTCCACGAAACCGTCCAGATCGCTGGAGGGAAACCATAAGAGAGAATTCATTTCTAGTGATTGCAGGCAGATCCAATCAGCTGCGCTCATTCAGTGATACAACGGTGGTGTGCACACCGCAGTGTGCTGACGACCCCGGAGTGTACGACACCGCCGACTTTTGGCTACAGGACTTCTCGTACGGCCCGGTTTTGTCTTAATAATCACCCCCACCGCGAGTCGGGTTATGTCTTCACTGTGGACACTCCTGTTATCGGTCGCCCTCCCTGAGACATAATATTACTGAGATTTAACGAGTTAGATTTCACCAAAAGAAATTTCCCCTCGAGACGAATAATATCCCACCTACAAAAAATTGGGGAAACACGGACCACCATTTTATTTACAATTACGGATTCGTGTGAAAACGTTGAAACACAATCATTTTGGCATGTATAATAGTGTTGACGAAACACATAGGTGCACCTAATA
>BLSH010373215.1:10723-37083 GCA_018402905.1 Glandirana rugosa | reverse complement strand
GTAAAGTCCGTTGAGTCATTTTCTCTTAGAAAAACCTATATACTCCGGATCCAAGAAAGTGACACGACTATCTAATAACTAACCAATCTGACGGGGTACTAAACAGTAGTAATAGTGTACTGAACCCAGTGAGATTTCCAGGCTTGGAACACTCGCAAGGCGATAGGTGTATAAACACTTTATTCGGACCACTTTCTTCCCGCTTGTCATGGCCGCCGTGTCCTGAAAGGAGAATTTGTGTTCCCTAATAATCGCTCTGCTGTCCTTATCGCCGGTATGCGTCACCACATAGACCTCCAGCGCCCACACTCTGAATTCTCGCTCCCAGTTTATAATGGTGGATAGCGGAACGCTCACAAGGTTCGGACCTTTAGAGTGACCCAAGTCATGTGATAATGATGACAAATCATGGGGCAGTCTAACCAATCAATAATCTATCAGCACAGTGAAAGAACCTAGGCCTCATATATCCAAAAAGATTCTCTTTTACTGAGTTGCCTGAAATGATTACCCCCCCTCCCCCTCCCCTCCAGTGTTTCTCCACTTTTTCAATCCCCCAGAATTTTAGCGAACTCAGATCTCTACCATGTTCCAGTTTAAAGTGTTTAGACACACTATGCGTAGTTATCCCTTTTTTAATATCAGTAATTTGTTCTCCTACTCTAATTTGTAAGGTTCTTGATGTGTGGCCAATATAATGCAGCCCTCATCCACATCCCAACATATAAATGATACCAGTAGAGGAGCCGCTCATATAATCTTTCATTTGATATTTTTTTTTCGCCTGTGTTGGTTAAAATAAATTCTTTCCTCTTTGTAACATTGTTCTTGGAATGACGGAAAGCTTTACAATGGCCACACTCATAAAAGCCGGTGAAAACACCAAATAGCGTGCCTCTCTTTTTCCATTTCATCAGTGCCTGGTTCTGGGCTACAGCTCCCCTAGTGGTCAATCCATTACCTCTCACCCATCCTGCTATTGGCAATGCAGTATGGATGGTGACCGCGTCCTTTCCTGTAATGGTCTCCACATGTTGAAGTGCTGTGTAGGCCCCAAACAGGTACTTCTCTAGGGGTTGTGTATTTCTTCTGTGCCCCTGTCAGTTGTTTGGACCAAAATCCAATGGGTATTGCTTTCAGTCCTTCCTTTTCAGAGCTGAGCAATCAGCGGTCATGTGAGCTGGTGGGGGGCAGCTGCAGAATGGAGGTGAGTATGTGAAGCCATGCCCCATAGGGGTTGCTGGAAGTAATGGTTCACCTGTCACTCTGCCCTCAATCACACTGATCCTCACATCCAGAGTCAAGAAGAATAGGCCGGTACTTTGTTTTTATTTAGGGGATTCATCTTGGATGGGTATTAGGAACTTATGGCATGCCCAGCAGATCAGACAGTTTTGAACGGGACCATACTATATACACTCCTGTAAATACACCTATTCTTTTGCTCCAGCACAACACTTGCTTTCAGTTAACTCCTCTTCCTCCAGCACATTACTTCTCCAGCCTAGCTAGCACATCATGAGGCCTGCTCTCTATTTAGCCTGCCCATTATAGGAAGGGACCGTGGGCCCCTTTAGTGTAGCAAAAAGTAGAAGTGTGGTAGCTAGCCTTGGTGGACTACTGCTTCCAGTCCATTCTCTTCGGATCCTGCCAGCTCTCCTGGCTGCAATGACCCAACTCCACTGCCCAGTGACACCACAGTCCCAACTGGCTCTTGCACCCTTCTCAGACTGTCTCTCACCCCAATCTGTTTTGGTGTGCCTCTTCCAGCTTCCCAGGGTGTGTTTCACTCACCGACACCTGATGACAATCTGTCGTTCCTTTCCTGGAGACCTTCCTGGCAGTACTCTCTCCCGCTGTCCTCCTCTTGCTCCCTCCCTTGTGCCTTGAGGGGGCTCCCTCAAGGCCCTCGACAACCTCAGTACTCCATCTCTTCCACACCACTCTCCTCCCTGGCTGGGCTAACCCCAGGTATTTGAGGAGGCCTGCCCCCTGCCAATCCAGATTGGGGATTGGCCAGGGCTCCTAAAAAACCCCAGGCAACTCCACCTCTCTTCCCCACCCTTTCTTCTAGAACTTTCTAGAAGCAAACAGGAGGTTGCCAAGAGGTATCACTGCCTGTGAGTCACCAACCACTCCCTGGGCCACTCCCCTGCACAGAATTAAAACAATCAGCCTGACCCCAAATTTACCTTACCTAAAAAAAAAAAAACCAAACCCTGCCTAAAGGAAGAGGGCGCTACATATGTTATGTTTATTTTTTTGGGACGTCCAAACTTCTATCGTAATGTGCACATTGTCCTAACAAAGGGTTAAAGATCTCAAGGCTTGGGTGGTATATTGTATGGTAATGTACATGTCACATATCCCTTCACTCCCTTACAGAGCAGAGAATTGTTGGTGGAAGTTGCAATTTCCTGGGGGGGGGTCAAGAGACCTGCTATTAGCAGACACTTCATCACTTTGCCCTCAATGGGCGGGGACAGCGTGTCCTAAAATTAGGATCCTATATGACATCATGGCGGTGAACATTTGTATTTATAAAGGAATAATTCCAGGGTGCAGTACTGCAGCTTCCTTACCTTCCTTTTGAAAACTTTCTTCCCACTTTTTATGGCCGCCGTGTCTTAGAAAGAGAATTTGTGTTCCCCAATAATCGCTCTGCTGTCCTTATCGCCGGTATGCGTCACCACATAGACCTACAGCGCCCACACTCTGAATTCTCGCTCCCAGTTTATAATGGTGGATAGCGGAACGCTCACAAGGTACGGACCTTTAGAGTGACCCAAGTCATGTGATAATGATGACAAATCATGGGACAGTCTAACCAATCAGTAATCAATAATCTATCAGAGCAATCCTACTGAATCAATTTAAATAAGTGTTCAAGAAATGTGAAAATCCAGTTGCTGCTGTCACTGGCAAAAGTGTGGTCACTCCACTTCATAAAAACATAAATCAAACACAGTGCTGCGCTATCAGTGAATAATCAGAATAAATCAATAAACTGTCACACAGCAAAATAATAACAAAAAAATAAATCAATTCTGCAGTGATAATTAGTCTGTAATAATAAATCCACGTGAAAATCAAAAAATGTCACAAAAAATTGCAAAAAGTTTTTATCTTGCGTCACCAAATAGTGTAAAAGTAAATTTTCAAAGTGCAAGTGCTCGCCTCCACCAGTGTGCTCTGACCGCTCACCTCACATTCCGACCCGTTTTACCAGTGGGTCAGAATCAGCAGGGCCCTTTACAGGGTAATCAAGAGATCGCACTGGCATTCTACTCCTCTATATCTCCCACTCTTTCCTGATGGTTCACTCTGCCTCGAGTCTCCCCCGGGGATATCGGGTGTATAGAGGAACAAAATACGAGATCTAGTGCCCTCTGCTTAAAATTATATTTCTTCCACTAAAACAAAATGCAAACTACTCACAATCATAGCACTTAATCAGTGAGGGCTTTCCAGGCAAAAACAATTCCCGTGCAAACGAGATGGCCGCAGGGTGACGTCATCGAAATGGCTCCTCCCCTATACGTGTTACGTCAACTTCTTCAGTAGGGATGGAGCCAAGACGTCTCACCGCTTCTTATATCGGCTCCCTTGTTAATTAATGAACAGCGCCTCTGCCCTCCTCTCTTGTTCCAATCAACAGACGGCTCAGCTGATCACACCAACTCCGTAAGGAGTGCGGTAGTCGCTGCTCTAACCATACAGGGACATCATAAAGATGACTTCAAATCACAATAATAACCAATCCCAATTATTGTATATATAAATAATGTTATCATCACGTGGCCACCTTCAGTAACCATATATTCCCTACTAACTGTATTGCACATACATTATAAATACATAATAAAAAGCAATAATTTCATTAAAACCTAACATTAACTGGTTCCCCACCGCGCGCCGTCTTTTCACGGCGGCAGTGGGGGAGCCCTGCGCGAATCGCCGTAAATAAGCGGCGATTCGCATTTGGCCACCAGGGGGCGCGCGCGCGCGCACCCGCCGCACTCCTGGGGAGTGTGCCCGCGGCTCGGGCGGACCCGATGTCCGCCGGCGAGCCGCGATGAGCGGCTACAGAGAAAGAACGGGCAACCTCCGATGTAAACACGGTGGTTCCCCATTCTCACAGTGCAGGCATGGGAGATCTACTGATCCCTGTCACTGGGATCAGTTAGATCTCTCATGCCCATGGTAGCCCAACCCCCCCCCACTTAGAACACGCCCAGGGAACACAGTTAACCCCTAGCTCTCCCCCTGCAGGTTAACCCCTTCACTGCCAATGACATTTATACAGTAATCAGTGGACATTTAAATTTCTGATCGCTGAATAAATGTCATTGGTCCCAAAAAAGTGTCAAAATGTTCCGACATGCCCACCCCAATATCGCATTACCGCTAAAAATCGCAGATCGCCGCCATTTCTAGTAAAAAATTGAAAAAAAAAATAAAAACCCCAGAAATGAATTCTCACCATCCGTAAACGCGGCCACTTTTGCGCAAACCAATCAATAAATGCCGATTGCGATTTTTTTTTTATCGCAAATATGAGGAATTATATAAATCGGCCAAAAACGGTGAAAAAAAATGTTTTTTTATATTTTTTTGGGATTTGAATTTTAGCAAAAAGTAAGAAATTTGGGTTTTTTTGCAAAATGGTCGCTCTTCTTTTGTTTATAGCGGCGATAAGAAATGACGCAGAGGCGATCAAATACCACCAAAAGAAAGCTCTATTTGTGGGAAAAAAAGGACGCAAATTTTGTTTGGGTACAACGTCGCACGACCGCGCAATTGTCAGTTAAAGCGACGCAGTGCCGAATCGCAAAAAGTGCTCTGGTGGGAAATTCTTCCGGGGCTGAAGTGGTTAAATAAAAAATATGTAAAAAATATATGTCAAAGACCTCCTTCCTACTGAATTATGAATAATCACACACTGATAATTAATAAAAAATACACCTATAATCACTAATAAAACAATGGAGGTCAACATTTACATTCAGGCACCTCAGTGAAAGAACCTTGGCCTCAGATATCCAAAAAGATTCTCTTTTACTGAGTTTCCTGATATGATTACCCCCCTCCCCCTCCCCTCCAGTGTTTTTTCACTTTCTCAATCCCCCAGAATTTAAGCAAACTCAGATCTCTACCATGTTCCAGTTTAAAGTGTTTAGACACACTATGCGTAATTACCCCTTTTTTAAATATCAGTAATTTGTTCTCCTACTCTAATTTGTAAGGTTCTTGATGTGTGGCCAATATAATGCAGCCCTCATCCACATTCCAACATATAAATCAGGGATATGCAATTTGCGGACCTCCAGCTGTTGCAAAACTACAAATCCCATCATGCCTCTGCCTCTGGGTGTCATGCTTGTGGCTGTCAGTCTTGCTATGCCTCATGGGATTTGTAGTCCTGCAACATCTGGAGGTCCGCTAATTGCATATCCCTGATATAAATGATACCAGTAGTGGAGCAGGTCATAAAATCTTTCATTTGATATTTTGTTCCCCTGTGCTGGTTGAAATAAATACTTTCCTCTTTTTAACATTGTTCTTGGGGTGACGACAAGCTTTACAATTGCCACACTCATAAAAGCCACTGAAAACACCAAATAGTGTACTTCTCTTTTTCCTAGGAGGATCTATTACTCCAGGGGCAATCAAATGCTTCAATGATGGGGCTTTTTTAAATATGAATCCTGGCTTTATAGGTAATACTGGTCCTAGCACCTTATATTTTCTTAAAATATTCCAGCGCATTCTTATAATTTTCTCAACCTGTCTAAATTCAATATTATAATCCAGGACCATATTAAATTCCTGATTACAAGACCCCCACTGTTTACCCTCTAGCAATAGGGATTTCCTATCCATATTTAGCACCTTCATTTTTTTCGATCTCAATACTTTCAACCTCATATCACTTGCCAATAAATCTATTAGCCAAAACTTTAGATTGTTGGAGAAAATCTACCTCTTTGGAGCAATTCTTCCATATTCTCATAAATTAGCCTTTCGGAATATTCAGAAGCCAGGACTTATGAGGGCAACTGTCCAACGGTAAATATGAATTCCTGTCTGTAGGTTTGAAATGATTTCTTGTATATAACTGTCCTCCTTTTTATAAATTTCTAAATCAAGAAAATGAATTCTCCATGTCTTTTGTAAGTGAGAAGAGAGAAAGGAGACGTATTAAGAGATTTTCAAAGGAAATGTTAACACTGGATAATGAAAACAGCCAGCTTTACTGGGCAATAGAAAAAGCGGAAGACACCTCTGTGGTCCAGTGGATGCTCATCCCACAGGTTGGGCAGTTTGCCCGGTCTGGAAGAAATTCTTTGATGCATTTGTGATGGAACTGGTGGTTGCAGGCCAGTGTGACGATTTCCTCTCTCACCTTCAATGCACGTGAGCAGAGGGAGCACACAAGCGCCTGTCCACTCTGCTGGTTTCTTGGATGGGATCTGGGAAGTTCCACCAGTTCCGGGTTCCTCCGGTAAACCTGAGAGTGACTCTTGTCCCTACGGGTGGAGTCATAGTGTCGTCGTTTGGCTCTTGGGGGCAGCTCCACCTCGGGATCTCTGCCACATCCTTGTGTTCTTGATCTGGTCACCCTTGTTTGTCAAAGGAAATGTTAACAATGGATAATGAAAATAGCCAGCTTTACTGGGCAATAGAAATATCGGGAGACACTTCTGTGGTCCAGTGGATGCTCGTCCCACAGGTTGGGCAGTTTGGCCGGTCTGGGAATAATTCTTTGATGAATTTGTGATGGAACTGGTGGTTGCAGGCCAGTGTGACGATTTCCTCTCTCATGTTCAATGCACATGAGAAAAGGGAGCACACAAGCGCCTGTCCACTCTGCTGGTTCCTTGGATGGGATCTGGAGAGTTCCACCAGTTCTGGGTTCCTCCGGTAAACTGGAGAGCGACTCTTGTCCCTCCGGGTGGAGTCATAGTGTCGTCGTTTGACTCTTGGGGGCAGCTCCAGCTCGAAATCTCTGCCAAATCTTTGTGTTCTTGATCTGGTCACCCTTGTATGTCAAAGGAAAAGTTAACACTGGATAATGAAACAGCCAGCTTTACTGAGCAATAGAAAAAGCGGGAGACACTTCTGTGGTCCAGTGGATGCTCATCACAGAGGTTGGGCAGTTTGGCCAGCCTGGGAAT
Organism: Glandirana rugosa; assembly: GCA_018402905.1. Taxonomy (NCBI): domain Eukaryota; kingdom Metazoa; phylum Chordata; class Amphibia; order Anura; family Ranidae; genus Glandirana; species Glandirana rugosa. The sequence goes on along the minus strand of BLSH010373215.1, from coordinate 29,905 downwards.
AATTCTTTGATGAATTTGTGATGGAACTGGTGGTTGCAGGCCAGTGTGACGATTTTCTCTCTCACGTTCAATGCACATGAGAAAAGGGAGCACACAAGCGCCTGTCCACTCTGCTGGTTCCTTGGATGGGATCTGGGGAGTTCAACCAGTTCCGGGTTCCTCCGGTAAACCGGAGAGCGACTTTTGTCCCTCCGGGCAGAGTCATAGTGTAGTCGTTTGGCTCTTGGGGGCAGCTCCACCTCGGGATCTCTGCCACATCCCTGTGTTCTTGATCTGGTCACCCTTGTTTGTCAAAGGAAATGTTAACAATGGATAATGAAAACAGCCAGCTTTACTGGCCAATAGAAAAAGCGGGATACACTTCTGTGGTCCAGTGGATGCTCATCCCACAGGTTGGGCAGTTTGGCCGGTCTGGGAATAATTCTTTGATGCATTTGTGATGGAACTGGTGGTTGCAGGCCAGTGTGACGATTTCCTCTCTCACATTCAATTCATGTGAACAAAGGGAGCACACAATCGCCTGTCCACTCTGCTGGTTCCTTGGATGGGATCTGGGGAGTTCCACCAGTTAGGGGTTCCTCCGGTAAACCGGAGAGCGACCCTTGTCCCTCCGGGTCGAGTCATAGTGTCGTCGTTTGGCTCTTGATGGCAGCTCCACCTCGGAATCTCTGCCACATCCTTGTGTTCTTGATCTGGTCACCCTTGTATGTCAAAGGAAATGTTAACACTGGATAATGAAAATAGCCAGCTTTACTGTGCAAGAATAGAAAAAGTGGGAGACACTTCTGTGGTCCAGTGGATGCTCATCCCACAGGTTGGGCAATTTGGCCGGTCTGGGAATAATTCTTTAATGCATTTGTGATGGAACTGGTGGTTGCAGGCCAGTGTGATGATTTCCTCTCTCGCGTTCAATGCACGTGAGCAAAGGGAGCACACAAGCGCTTGTCCACTCTGCTGGTTCCTTGGATGGGATCTGGGGAGTTCCACCAGTTCCGGGTTCCTCCAGTAAACCGGAGAGCGACTATTGTCCCTCCGGATGGAGTCATAGTGTCGTCGTTTGGCTCTAGGGGCAGCTCCACCTCGGAATCTCTGCCACATCCTTGTGTTCTTGATCTGGTCACCCTTGTTTGTCAAAGGAAATGTTAACAATGGATAATGAAAACAGCCAGCTTTACTGGGCAGTAGAAAAAGCGGGAGATACTTCTGTGGTCCAGTGGATGCTAATCCCACAGGTTGGGCAGTTTGGCCGGTCTGGGAATAATTCTTTGATGCATTTGTGATGGAACTGGTGATTGCAGGCCAGTGTGACGATTTCCTCTCTCATGTTCAATGCATGTGAGAAAAGGGAGCACACAAGCGCCTGTCCGCTCTGCTGGTTCCTTGGATAGGATCTGGGGAGTTCCACCAGTTCCGGGTTCCTCCGGTAAACCGGAGAGCAACTTTTGTCCCTCCGGATGGAGTCATAGTGTCGTCGTTTGGCTCTTGGGGGCAGCTCCACCTCGGGATCTCTGCCACATCCTTGTGTGTTCTTGATCTGGTCACCCTTGTTTGTCAAAGGAAATGTTAACACTGGATAATGAAAACAGCCAGCTTTACTGAGCAATAGAAAAAGTGGGAGACACTTCTGTGGTCCAGTGGATGCTCACCCCACAGGTTGGGCAGTTTGGCCAGTCTGGGAATAAATCTTTGATGCATTTGTGATGGAACTTGTGATTGCAGGCCAGTGTGACGATTTCCTCTCTCACGTTCAATGCATGTGAGCAAAGGGAGCACACAAGCGCCTGTCCACTCTGCTGGTTCCTCTGATGGGATCTGGGGAGTTCCGCCAGTTCCGGGTTCCTCCGGTAAACCGGAGAGCGACTCTTGTCCCTCTGGGTGGACTCATAGTGTGGTCGTTTGGCTCTTGGGGGCGGCTTCACCTCGGGATCTTTGCCACATCCTTGTGCTCTTGATCTGGTCACCCTTGTTTGTCAAAGGAAATGTTAAGACTGGATAATGAAAACAGCCAGCTTTACTGGGCAGTAGAAAAAGCGGGAGACACTTCTGTGGTCCAGTGGATGCTCATCCCACAGGTTGGGCAGTTTGGCCGGTCTGGGAATAATTCTTTGATGCATTTGTGATGGAACTGGTGATTGCAGGCCAGTGTGCCGATTTCCTCTCTCATGTTCAATGCACGTGAGCAAAGGGAGCACACATGCGCCTGTCCGCTCTGCTGGTTCCTTGGATAGGATCTGGGGAGTTCCACCAGTTCCGGGTTCCTCCGGTAAACCGGAGAGCGACTATTGTCCCTCCGGATGGAGTCATAGTGTCGTCGTTTGGCTCTAGGGGCAGCTCCACCTCGGAATCTCTGCCACATCCTTGTGTTCTTGATCTGGTCACCCTTGTTTGTCAAAGGAAATGTTAACAATGGATAATGAAAACAGCCAGCTTTACTGGGCAGTAGAAAAAGCGGGAGACACTTCTGTGGTCCAGTGGATGCTAATCCCACAGGTTGGGCAGTTTGGCCGGTCTGGGAATAATTCTTTGATGTATTTGTGATGGAACTGGTGATTGCAGGCCAGTGTGACGATTTCCTCTCTCATGTTCAATGCACGTGAGCAAAGGGAGCACACAAGCGCCTGTCCACTCTGCTGGTTCCTTGGATGGGATCTGGGGAGTTCCACCAGTTCCGGGTTCCTCTGGTAAACCGTAGAGCAACTTTTGTCCCTCCGGATGGAGTCATAGTGTCGTCGTTTGGTTCTTGGGGGCAGCTCCACCTCGGGATCTCCGCCACATCCTTGTGTTCTTGATCTGGTCACCCTTGTTTGTCAAAGGAAAAGTTAACACTGGATAATGAAAACAGCCAGCTTTACTGAGCAATAGAAAAAGTGGGAGACACTTCTGTGGTCCAGTGGATGCTCACCCCACAGGTTGGGCAGTTTGGCCGGTCTGGGAATAAATCTTTGATGCATTTGTGATGGAACTGGTGATTGCAGGCCAGTGTGACGATTTCCTCTCTCACGTTCAATGCATGTGAGCAAAGGGAGCACACAAGCGCCTGTCCACTCTGCTGGTTCCTCTGATGGGATCTGGGGAGTTCCGCCAGTTCCAGGTTCCTCCGGTAAACCGGAGAGCGACTCTTGTCCCTCCGGGTGGACTCATAGTGTGGTCGTTTGGCTCTTGGGGGCAGCTCCACCTCGGGATCTTTGCCACATCCTTGTGCTCTTGATCTGGTCACCCTTGTTTGTCAAAGGAAATGTTAACACTGGATAATGAAAACAGCCAGCTTTACTGGCCAATAGAAATAGCGGAAGACACTTCTGTGGTCCAGTGGATGCTCACCCCACAGGTTGGGCAGTTTGGCCGGTCTGGGAATAATTCTTTTATGCGTTTGTGATGGAACTGGTGGTTGCAGACCAGTGTGACGATTTCCTATCTCACATTCAATGCACGTGAGCAAAGGGAGCACACAAGCGCCTGTCCACTCCGCTGGTTCCTTGGATGGGATCTGGGGAGTTCCACCAGTTCCGGGTTCCTCCGGTAAACCGGAGAGCGACTCTTGTCCGTCCGGGAGGAGTCATAGTGTAGTCGTTTGGCTCTTGGGGGCAGCTCCAACTCGGGATCTCTGCCACATCCTTGTGTTCTTGATCTGGTCACCCTTGTTTCTCAAAGGAAATGTTAACACTGGATAATGAAAACAGACAGCTTTACTGAGCAATAGAAAAAGTGGGAGACACTTCTGTGGTCCAGTGGATGCTCATCCCACAGGTCGGGCAGTTTGGCTGGTCTGGCAATAATTCTTTGATGCATTTGTGATGGAACTGGTGGTTGCAGGCCAATGTGACGATTTCCTCTCTCACATTTAATTCATGTGAGCAAAGGGAGCACACAATCGCCTGTCCACTCTGCTGGTTCCTTGGATGGGATCTGGGGAGTTCCACCAGTTCCGGGTTCCTCCGGTAAACCGGAGAGCGACTCTTGTCCCTCCGGGTCGAGTCATAGTGTCGTCGTTTGGCTCTTGAGGGCAGCTCCACCTCGGATCTCTGCCACATCCTTGTGTTCTTGATCTGGTCACCCTTGTATGTCAAAGGAAATGTTAACACTGGATAATGAAAACAGACAGCTTTACTGTGCAAGAATAGAAAAAGTGGGAGACACTTCTGTGGTCCAGTGGATGCTCATCCCACAGGTTGGACAATTTGGCCGGTCTGGGAATAATTCTTTGATGCATTTGTGATGGAACTGGTGGTTGCAGGCCAGTGTGACGATTTCCTCTCTCGCGTTCAATGCACGTGAGCAAAGGGAGCACACAAGCGCCTGTCCACTCTGCTGGTTCCTTGGATGGGATCTGGGGAGTTCCACCAGTTCCGGGTTCCTCTGGTAAACCGTAGAGCAACTTTTGTCCCTCCGGATGGAGTCATAGTGTCGTCGTTTGGCTCTTGGGGGCAGCTCCACCTCGGGATCTCTGCCACATCCTTGTGTGTTCTTGATCTGGTCACCCTTGTTTGTCAAAGGAAATGTTAACACTGGATAATGAAAACAGCCAGCTTTACTGAGCAATAGAAAAAGTGGGAGACACTTCTGTGGTCCAGTGGATGCTCACCCCACAGGTTGGGCAGTTTGGCCGGTCTGGGAATAAATCTTTGATGCATTTGTGATGGAACTGGTGATTGCAGGCCAGTGTGACGATTTCCTCTCTCACGTTCAATGCATGTGAGCAAAGGGAGCACACAAGCGCCTGTCCACTCTGCCGGTTCCTCTGATGGGATCTGGGGAGTTCCGCCAGTTCCAGGTTCCTCCGGTAAACCGGAGAGCGACTCTTGTCCCTCCGGGTGGACTCATAGTGTGGTCGTTTGGCTCTTGGGGGCAGCTCACCTCGGGATCTTTGCCACATCCTTGTGCTCTTGATCTGGTCACCCTTGTTTGTCAAAGGAAATGTTAACACTGGATAATGAAAACAGCCAGCTTTACTGGCCAATAGAAATAGCAGGAGACACTTCTGTGGTCCAGTGGATGCTCACCCCACAGGTTGGGCAGTTTGGCCGGTCTGGGAATAATTCTTTGATGCATTTGTGATGGAACTGGTGGTTGCAGACCAGTGTGACGATTTCCTATCTCACATTCAATGCACGTGAGCAAAGGAAGCACACAAGCGCCTGTCCACTCCGCTGGTTCCTTGGATGGGATCTGGGGAGTTCCACCAGTTCCGGGTTCCTCCGGTAAACCGGAGAGCGACTCTTGTCCGTCCGGGTGGAGTCATAGTGTAGTCGTTTGGATCTTGGGGGCAGCTCAAACTCGGGATCTCTGCCACATCCTTGTGTTCTTGATCTGGTCACCCTTGTTTGTCAAAGGAAATGTTAACACTGGATAATGGAAACAGCCAGCTTTACTGGCCAAAAGAAATAGCGGGAGACACTTCTGTGGTCCAGTGGATTCTCGTCCCACAGGATGGGCAGTTTGGCCGGTCTGGGAATAATTCTTTTATGCATTTGTGATGGAACTGGTGATTGCAGACAAGTGTGACGATTTCCTATCTCACATTCAATGCACGTGAGCAAAGGAAGCACACAAGCGCCTGTCCACCCTGCTGGTTCCTTGTATGGGATCTGGGGAGTTTCGCCAGTTCCGGGTTCCTCCGGTAAACCGGAGAGCGACTCTTGTCCGTCCGGGTGGAGTCATAGTGTAGTCGTTTGGATCTTGGGGGCAGCTCAAACTCGGGATCTCTGCCACATCCTTGTGTTCTTGATCTGGTCACCCTTGTTTGTCAAAGGAAATGTTAACACTGGATAATGGAAACAGCCAGCTTTACTGGCCAAAAGAAATAGCGGGAGACACTTCTGTGGTCCAGTGGATTCTCGTCCCACAGGATGGGCAGTTTGGCCGGTCTGGGAATAATTCTTTTATGCATTTGTGATGGAACTGGTGATTGCAGACAAGTGTGACGATTTCCTATCTCACATTCAATGCACGTGAGCAAAGGAAGCACACAAGCGCCTGTCCACCCTGCTGGTTCCTTGTATGGGATCTGGGGAGTTTCGCCAGTTCCGGGTTCCTCCGGTAAACCGGAGAGCGACTCTTGTCCGTCCGGGTGGAGTCATAGTGTAGTCGTTTGGATCTTGGGGGCAGCTCAAACTCGGGATCTCTGCCACATCCTTGTGTTCTTGATCTGGTCACCCTTGTTTCTCAAAGGAAATGTTAACACTGGATAATGAAAACAGACAGCTTTACTGAGCAATAGAAAAAGTGGGAGACACTTCTGTGGTCCAGTGGATGCTCATCCCACAGGTCGGGCAGTTTGGCTGGTCTGGCAATAATTCTTTGATGCATTTGTGATGGAACTGGTGGTTGCAGGCCAATGTGACGATTTCCTCTCTCACATTCAATTCATGTGAGCAAAGGGAGCACACAATCGCCTGTCCACTCTGCTGGTTCCTTGGATGGGATCTGGGGAGTTCCACTGTTCCGGGTTCCTCCGGTAAACCGGAGAGCGACTCTTGTCCGTCCGGGTGGAGTCATAGTGTAGTCGTTTGGCTCTTGAGGGCAGCTCCACCTCGGATCTCTGCCACATCCTTGTGTTCTTGATCTGGTCACCCTTGTATGTCAAAGGAAATGTTAACACTGGATAATGAAAACAGCCAGCTTTACTGTGCAAGAATAGAAAAAGTGGGAGACACTTCTGTGGTCCAGTGGATGCTCATCCCACAGGTTGGGCAATTTGGCCGGTCTGGGAATAATTCTTTGATGCATTTGTGATGGAACTGGTGGTTGCAGGCCAGTGTGACGATTTCCTCTCTCGCGTTCAATGCATGTGAGCAAAGGGAGCACACAAGCGCTTGTCCACTCTGCTGGTTCCTTGGATGGGATCTGGGGAGTTCCACCAGTTCCGGGTTCCTCCGGTAAACCGGAGAGCGACTCTTGTCCCTCCGGATGGAGTCATAGTGTCGTCGTTTGGCTCTAGGGGCAGCTCCACCTCGGAATCTCTGCCACATCCTTGTGTTCTTGATCTGGTCACCCTTGTTTGTCAAAGGAAATGTTAACACTGGATAATGAAAACAGCCAGCTTTACTGGGCAGTAGAAAAAGCGGGAGACACTTCTGTGGTCCAGTGGATGCTAATCCCACAGGTTGGGCAGTTTGGCCGGTCTGGGAATAATTCTTTGATGCATTTGTGATGGAACTGGTGATTGCAGGCCAGTGTGACGATTTCCTCTCTCATGTTCAATGCGCGTGAGCAAAGGGAGCACACAAGTGCCTGTCCACTCTGCTGGTTCCTTGGATGGGATCTGGGGAGTTCCACCAGTTCCGGGTTCCTCCGGTAAACCGGAGAGCAACTTTTGTCCCTCCGGATGGAGTCATAGTGTCGTCGTTTGGCTCTTGGGGGCAGCTCCACCTCGGAATCTCTGCCACATCCTTGTGTGTTCTTGATCTGGTCACCCTTGTTTGTCAAAGGAAATGTTAACACTGGATAATGAAAACAGCCAGCTTTACTGAGCAATGGAAAAAGTGGGAGACACTTCTGTGGTCCAGTGGATGCTCACCCCACAGGTTGGGCAGTTTGGCCAGTCTGGGAATAAATCTTTGATGCATTTGTGATGGAACTGGTGATTGCAGACCAGTGTGACGATTTCCTCTCTCACGTTCAATGCATGTGAGCAAAGGGAGCACACAAGCGCCTGTCCACTCTGCTGGTTCCTCTGATGGGATCTGGGGAGTTGCACCAGTTCCGGGTTCCTCCGGTAAACCGGAGAGCGACTCTTGTCCGTCCGGGTGGAGTCATAGTGTAGTCGTTTGGATCTTGGGGGCAGCTCCAACTCGGGATCTCTGCCACATCCTTGTGTTCTTGATCTGGTCACCCTTGTTTCTCAAAGGAAATATTAACACTGGATAATGAAAACAGACAGCTTTACTGGGCAATAGAAAAAGCGGGAGACACTTCTGTGGTTCAGTGAATGCTCATCCCACAGGTTGGGCAGTTTGCCCGGTCTGGGAATAATTCTTTGATGCATTTGTGATGGAACTGGTGATTGCAGACCAGTGTGACGATTTCCTCTGTCGTTCAATGCATGTGAGCAAAGGGAGCACACAAGCGCCTGTCCACTCTGCTGGTTCCTTGGATGGGATCTGGGGAGTTTCACCAGTTCTGGGTTCCTCCGGTAAACCGAAGAGCGACTATTGTCCCTCCGGGTAGAGTCATAGTGTCGTCGTTTGGCTCTTGGGGCAGCTCCACCTCGGGATCTCTGCCACATCCCTGTGTTCTTGATCTGGTCACCCTTGTTTGTCAAATGAAATGTTAACACTGGATAATGAAAACAGCCAGCTTAATTGGCCAATAGAAATATCGGGAGACACTTCTGTGGTCCAGTGGATGCTCGTCCCACAGGTTGGGCAGTTTGGCCGGTCTGGGAATAATTCTTTGATGAATTTGTGATGGAACTGGTGGTTGCAGGCAAGTGTGACGATTTCCTCTCTCACGTTCAATGCATGTGAGAAAAGGGAGCACACAATCGCCTGTCCAATCTGCTGGTTCCTTGGATGGGATCTGGGGACTTCGACCAGTTCCGGGTTACTCCGGTAAACCGGAGAGCAACTCTTGTTCCTCTGGGTGGACTCAAGGTGTGGTCATTTGGCTCTTGGGGGCAGCTCCACCTCGGGATCTCTGCCACATCCTTGTGTGTTCTTGATCTGGTCACCCTTGTTTGTCAAAGGAAATGTTAACAGTGGATAATTAAAACAGCCAGCTTTACTGGGCAATAGAAATATCGGGAGACACTTCTGTGGTCCAGTGGATGCTCATCCCACAGGTTGGGCAATTTGGCCGGTCTGGGAATAATTCTTTGATGCATTTGTGATGGAACTGGTGGTTGCAGGCCAGTGTGACAATTACCTCTCTCACGTTCAATGCACGTGAGCAAAGGGAGCACACAAGCGCCTGTCCACTCTGCTGGTTCCTTAGATGGGATCTGGGGAGTTCCACCAGTTCCGGGTTCCTCCGGTAAACCAAAGAGCGACTCTTGTCCCTCCAGTTGGAGTCATAGTGTTGTCGTTTGGCTCTTGGGGGCAGCTCTACCTCGGGATCTCTGCCACATCCCTGTGTTCTTGATCTGGTCACCCTTGTTTGTCAAAGGAAATGTTAACACTAGATAATGAACACAGCCAGCTTTACTAGGCAATAAAAAAAGAGGGAGACACTTCTGTGGTCCAGTGGATGCTCGTCCCACAGGATGGGCAGTTTGGCCGGTCTGGGAATAATTTTTTGATGAATTTGTGATGGAACTGGTGGTTGCAGGCCAGTGTGACGATTTCCTCTCTCATGTTCAATGCACATGAGAAAAGGGAGCACACAAGCGCCTGTCCACTCTGCTGGTTCCCTGGATGGGATGTGGGGAGTTCCACCAGTTCCGGGTTCCTCCGGTAAACCGGAGAGCGACTCTTGTTCCTCCGGGTGGAGTCAAAGTGTCGCCATTTGGCTCTTGGGGGCAGCCCCACCTCGGGATCTCTGCCACATCCTTGTGTTCTTGATCTGGTCACCTTTGTTTGTCAAAGGAAATGTTAACACTGGATAATTAAAACAGCCAGCTTTACTAGGCAATAGAAAAAGCGGGAGACACTTCTGTGGTCCAGTGGATGATCATCCCACAGGTTGGTCAGTTTGTACGGTCTGGGAATAATTCTTTGAAGCATTTGTGATGGAACTGAAGGTTGCAGGCCAGTGTGACGATTTACTCTCTCACGTTTAATGCACGTGAGCAAAGGGAGCACACAAGCGCCTGTCCACTCTGTTGGTTCCTTGGATGGGATCTGGGGAGTTCCACCAGCCCCGGGTTCCACCGGTAAACCAAACAGCGACTCTTGTCCCTCCGGATGGAGTCATAGTGTCGTCGTTTGGCTCTTGTGGGCAGCTCCACCTCGTGATCTCTGCCACATCCTTGTATTCTTGATCTGGTCACCCTTGTTTGTCAAAGGAAATGTTAACACTGGATAATGAAAATAGCCAGCTTTATTAGGCAATAGAAAAAGCGGGAGACACTTCTGTGGTCTAGTGGATGCTCGTCCCACAGGTTGGGCAGTTTGGCCGGTCTGGGAATAATTCTTTGATGAATTTGTGATGGAACTGGTGGTTGCAGGCCAGTGTGACGATTTCCTCTCTCACCTTCAATGCACGTGAGCAAAGGGAGCACACAAGCGCTTGTCCACTCTGCTGGTTCCTTGGATGGGATCTGGGGAGTTCCACCAGTTCCGGGTTCCTCCGGTAAACCGGAGAGCGACTATTGTCCCTCCGGGTGGAGTCATAGTGTCGTCGTTTGGCTCTAGGGGCAGCTCCACCTCGGAATCTCTGCCACATCCTTGTGTTCTTTATCTGGTCACCCTTGTTTGTCAAAGGAAATGTTAACAATGGATAATGAAAACAGCCAGCTTTACTGGGCAATAGAAAAAGCGGGAGACACTTCTGTGGTCCAGTGGATGCTCATCCCACGGTTTGGGCAGTTTGTCCGGTCTGGGAATAATTCTTTGATGCATTTGTGATGGAACTGGTGGTTGCAGGCCAGTGTGACGATTTCCTCTATCACATTCAATGCATTTGAGCAAAGGGAGCACACAAGCGCCTGTCCACTCTGCTGGTTCCTTGGATGGGATCTGGGGAGTTCCACCAGTTCTAGGTTCCGGAGAGCGACTATTGTCCCTCCGGATGGAGTCATAGTGTCGTCGTTTGGCTCTTGGGGGCAGCTCCACCTCGGGATCTCTGCCACATCCTTATGTAACACTGGATAATGAAAACAGCCAGCTTTACTAGGCGATAGAAAAAGCGGGAGACACTTCTGCAGTCCAGTGGATGCTCATCCAACAGGTTGGGCAGTTTGGCCGGTCTGGGAATAATTCTTTGAAGCATTTGTGATGGAACTGGTGGTTGCCGGCAAGTGTGACGATTTCCTCTCTCATGTTCAATGCATGTGAGCAAAGGGAGCACACAAGCGCCTGTTCGCTCTGCTGGTTCCTTGGATAGGATCTGGGGAGTTCCACCAGTTCCGGGTTCCTCCGGTAAACCGGAGAGCGACTCTTGTCCCTCCGGGTGGAGTCATAGTGTCGTCGTTTGGCTCTTGGGGGCATCTCCACATCGGGATTTCTGCCACATCCTTGTGTTCTTGATCTGGTCACCCTTGTTTGTCAAAGGAAATGTTAACAGTGGATAATGAAAACAGCCAGCTTTACTGGGCTATAGAAAAAGCGGGAGACACTTCTGTGGTCCAGTGGATGCTCATCCCACAGGTTGGGCAGTTTGGCCGGTCTGGGAATAATTCTTTGATGCATTTGTGATGGAACTGGAGGTTGCAGGCCAGTGTGACGATTTCCTCTCTCACGTTCAATGCACGTGAGCAAAGGTCTACACAGAGACTCGTTCTGAAGTGTCTAGCCCGTTGTAGATGGTTGGGATTTCCTTTTCAGTTGACAGGACCGAGAAAATTAAAGCTGGTCCTCTGTTACTGCAAACAACGATCATTTCTGGCTGTCTGGACCAGACGTATCCGGGAGCTCTGACGGTCATCTCTCCATGAGTCGGAATAGGAAATATGTACTGTAGGGTACAGAAGAGAAATTACATCGAGTAAGGTTTTCTTGAAAGAAAATTTAAAAAGTTCTAAATGGTTTCACAGGCTAACAGAGCCCATCACTTTTCCTCCCAAAAAGTAAAAGTGGGGAAAAGAGTGATGGATGTAAGACATGTGCCTGGACATCCTGAAAGACCCACTCGTGGCACGATGGACACACATTTCTCAGGTCCATCTGTTAATACATTTGTTGTGAAAGCAATGGGAGCAGGAGAGTCTGGAAACTTCTGCTCCCTCTTGTACATCCTCCAAGCAGATATAGCATGGAGGAAGCTGTTCCTGCTGTTGGTCACTGATGGTGGGTCTTTGTCTGCTTCCTGGCTCTGGGTGGTTCTGATCCATAGAAGAGCTGCTTCTGTTCCTCTGGGATGAGGTAGCCAATCACTGTCTTGTAGAGGTGTTGGCCACCATTTCTTCAGGCCCTCTGCACCACTGGACAAGTCTGGATCCCTCGATAGGGTTTGTGGAACCATCTTGTTCTGGGTTTTGCATTGATCCTGAGGAATTCTAAATACAAATTTCAAATTTTTTTTTAAATTTCCATTTAGTTTTCATGGCTATAAAATCAGTACAAAATAGAAAAAAAAAAAAAAAAAACGCCCCTGGCAGTGAAAGTGAAAGAGCTATATAATGTTTGTCAGGTAAATGAATGAACCAAATTAGGCTCACACGTGTTTCTGACCAATCAAAAAACATTTCACATATGTTTTATAAACTTTCCTTCACTGAGCAGAAAGTGCAATTTCTCAAATCTAAGAAAATCGTCTGATGCTGGGCCTCTCAGGCGAAGAAATACCGGTCCTTCCCAGAACTGTCCAGGGGCCTCCAAGATGATGGATCAGAATGGAGGAATTCTCCATGTGTTCTGTAAGTGAGAAGAGAGAAAGGAGTGTTATAAGTAGAGTTGAGCAAACCCGAACTGTAAAGTTCGGGTTCGTACCGAACTTTAGGGTGTCTGTGTCCCGGGTTCGGGTATTTTTTCGCAGGGCAGCCAATCAACAAGCATTTCACTCGTTTGCCCTTAGAAGCCATCACAGCCATGCCTACTAATGGCATGGCTGTGATTGGCCAGTGCATCATGTGACCCAGCCTCTGTATAAGCTGGAGTCACGTAGTGCTGCATGTCACATCATCTCATACTAGTGTAGGGAGAGGATGCTGGACGGATTATCTTTAGAAAATCTGTTAAAAACAGCGATTTATTGGTGGGTGGGTGCTAGAGGAGATTTTTGTTTGCTAAGCCAAGTGCCTCATATAAAACCTAAGCATTTTTTGTGACGATTTCCTCTCTCACGTTCAATGCACGTGAGCAAAGGGAGCACACAAACGCCTGTCCACTCTGCTGGTTCCTTGAATGGGATCTGGGGAACTCCACCAGTTCCGGGTTCCTCCGGGAAAACCGGAGAGCGACTCTTGTCCCTCCGGGTGGAGTCATAGTGTCATTGTTGGGCTCTTGGGGGCAGCTCCACCTCGGGATCTCTGCCACATCCTTGTGTTCTTGATCTGTTCACCATTGTTTGTCAAAAGAAATGGTAACACTGGATAATGAAAACAGCCAGCTTTACTGGGCAATAGAAAAAGCAGGAGACACTTCTGTGGTCCAGAGGATGCTCATCCCACAGGTTGGGCAGTTAGGCCGGTCTGGGAATAATTCTTTGATGCATTTGTGATGGAACTGGTGGTTGCAGGCCAGTGTGACGATTTCCTCTCTCATGTTCAATGCACGTGAGCAAAGGGAGCACACAAGCGCCTGTCCACTCTGCTGGTTCCTTGGATGGGATCTGGGTAGTTCCACCAGTTCCGGGTTCCTCCGGTAACCGGAGAGCGACTCTTGTCCCTCCGGGTGGAGTCATAGTGTCGTCGTTTGGCTCTTGGGGGCAGCTCCACCTCAGGATCTCTGCCCCATCCTTGTGTTCTTGATCTGGTCACCCTTGTTATTGGAGTACCGTGTTTTGTAATAACAATGAGACAAAGTTTAGAAAATAGAGATTCCCTATTGAGTCATTCTTTACATTTCAGGCTTTATTTCATAAGGTTTACATGCACGGTTATTTACATGCATGGGTATTTGTTGGTTGCCATCACACAAGTTTTCTAGTGAGTCTATGATATCCGGGGTCCTAACGGGTGGATACCCTGTGGGTTTTTCCTCGGAGTTCATAACCTCTATAAATATATTTTTATTTTTTCTTATTTATTTTTCATATATGTACTAAATTCATTTTTGATTTTTTAATTTTTTGGAATTTTTGTATTTTTTATTCATGAATTTCACAGTTATTTATATACAAGTGTGTTATTGGTAACCGTGGAGGGACGGGAGGGCCACTCTGGCGGGCTTTTACTCTGGGTCATTGTTCCCCCTCCCTTCCTTCCCCTCCCCCCCTTTTTTGCCTCATTCTCGGGGGGGCGGGCGGATTGTGGTTCGGGGTTTAGGGTGGATGCTATCCAGACCCTCTACGTCCCGCCACTTAGTAGCCTGCGTAATATCTGACCCCCCTACTGATAGGTGTTGAATTGGGTCGACGCACGCTCCCTAACGATACCCGATCTGCTGTTCTCGATGGGGGATAAGTGACACTGTCGATGTGGGTGGTGTTCCATCACGCTCTTTGCTGACTGCAACGCTATCCAATCATCACCGAGCACTATGACAAATTTCCGGAGTGCCGGTCTGTTTGTTTTTATTAGCGCCAAACTAGTTGCTATATGAGGGCATTATACAGCACATCAATGCGGACGCTCCATTGTCGTGGCGAAGTGCTGTCAAAGGGTCTGACTGTGACCAAGGTAGCGATCTTTTGCTTTCAAGTTTTTTTTTGATTGTGGGCTTTTTAGCTCTACTATATTGGACAAGATGGTTTAGACATTGATGTGGAGTTATATGTTTGATACCATGAAACACTGGATTGACATAAGACTTATTAGTTCCATTGTCTTTTCCGGTATTTCTGGCCCCTTTACCCTCTTTCGTCTGATCGAGGTTCACATTTTAGTCCATTTACTTCCGGATTTTTCCTCTTGGGCTGTAAAGGTACTGCCCTTGTTGAGGGTATGTGTTTCGCAATTTTTCCTACTCACTATTACCCTTCTATGAACAAGTAATTGATGGTTTGGGATATTCACAATTCCTTTTCATTCATTATTAATTTCTATTTTATGCTAGATTTGTCATTCGGATGCGGGTGTTGCACATGACAGGTCGCTACTCCCATGGTCCAGCATATCAAATGTAGGCATACTGTCTTCTATTGGTGCCCTTTCAAGACCACTTTTTGCCACTTTGGAATTCCTCAGATACAGACCATATTGGTGGTCTGGGAATGCTCCTGATATAGCAGTTTTATATGTCGAAATTTGTTCTATACGTTTGAGTTATCTGCAACTCGGTGTTATCGCATGGAGTGTTTCTTTCCAATTCTACATCTCAAGGTAATCCATGTATAATATCTTATTTTCATGCAGTATTATAACATTAGATATGATGTTCTAATGTCCTAGCTGTGTACTAACTAGGCATTATTTAAATAATCAGACTGAAATTTATAATCTGTATAATGCGTGTCCCGCAAACGGAAGTCTCTTTTCCCCTGAAGAAGCCACATCAGGCGAAACGCGTTGGAAAGCGTATCCAGCATATTTACCATCTGCTTTCCACTTGTTTTGGATTTATGTAATCACCATCGACAGGGAGCATTCAGACCCTTGTGGCTGGTTTCTATGTCTGAGATCTATATATTTTGCTGTTCAATTACCCTTATGTGGGCAATTCCATGTTTTTAATGTTTCAATAAATTTTGTATTTTTTCAGTAATATCTGTTAATGTCTGATCATTCAGAGAGGGTTTTGACCTAGCACCTCCAAAATCCCACTTTTCTCATAGGGGTTAGTCACCCCAGTATTTCTCTTTTTCATGTAACAACAGGGATGTGGTGCTGGTCACAGGCAGTGGTCGATATCTTTTGTATGCTTTATTTCATAAGTGATCATCTTCCCCAGCAGCAGAAGAGGCTTGATGAAGGATTCCCAATAGCATTTTGTTTAACCACTTGCTGGATTAGCAGGGTAAGTTGCTGGACTTCAAGCATGGAAACCTATACATTCTTTTAAAGTTTCGCCTATGGATAGTAAAATTTACGTTGTTTGTTGCTGTTGCACGGATGTGAGCAATTTTAAAGCATGACATATTTGGTGTCTGTTTACGTAACATCATCTTTTATATTTTACCAAAAAATTGGGTTATATATTGTGGGGTGTTTTTTTTTCATTAAAATTCAAAAAGTTTTTTTCCCCAAAAAATTGCATTTGAAAAACTGCTGCACAAATACAGCGTGACATAAAAAAAATGCAAAACCCACCATTTTATTCTCTATGTTCCCTCCTCTCATGCAACTTTCCCTTCTCCCGTATAATGTGCCCTCCCTCCCATGTAATGTGCTCTTCTCCCATGTAATGTGCCCTTCTCCCATGTAATGTGCCCTTCTCCCATGTAATGTGCCCTTCTCCCATATAATGTGCCCTTCTCCCATGTAATGTGCTCTTCTCCCATGTAATGTGCCCTCCCTCCCATGTAATGTGCTCTTCTCCCATGTAATGTGCCCTTCTCCCATGTAATGTGCCCTTCTCCCATGTAATGTGCCCTTCTCCCATGTAATGTGCCCTTCTCCCATGTAATGTGCCCTTCTCCCATGTAATGTGCTCTTCTCCCATGTAATGTGCTCTTCTCCCATGTAATGTGCCCTCCCTCCCATGTAATGTGCTCTTCTCCCATGTAATGTGCCCTTCTCCCATGCAATGATCTTGTTTTGTGGTCTACACAGAGACTCGGTTCTGAAGTGTCTAGCCCGTTGTAGATGGTTGGGATTCCCTTTTCAGTTGACTGGACCGAGAAAATTAAAGCAGGTCCTCTGTTGCTGCAAATGATCATTTCTGGCTGTCTGGACCAGACGTATCTGGGAGCTCTGACAGTCATCTCTCCATGAGTCGGAATAGGAAATGTGTACTGTAGGGGAGAGAAGAGAAATTACATCGAGTAAGGTTTTCTTGAAAGAAATTTAAAAAAGTTCTAAATGGTTTCCACAAGCTAACAGAGACCATCACTTTTCCTCCCAAAAAGTAAAAGTGTGAAAAAGAGTGATGGATGTAAGACACGGACCTGGACATCCTGAATGACCCTCTCGTGGCAGGATGGACACACATTTCTCAGGTCCATCTGTTAATACATTTGTTGTGAAAGCAGTGGGAGCAGAGGAGTCTGGAAACTTCTCCCTCTAGTACATCCTCCAAGCAGATATAGCATGGAGGAAGCTGTTCCTGCTGTTGGTCACTGATGGTGGGTCTTTGTCTGCTTCCTGGCTCCGGGTGGTTCTGATCCATAGAAGAGCTGCTTCTGTTCCTCTGGGATGAGGTAGCCAATCACTGTCTTGTAGAGGTGTTTGCCACCATTTCTTCAGGCCCTCTGCACCACTGGACAAGTCTGGATCCCTCGATGGGCTTTGTGGAGCCATCTTGTTCTGGGTTTTGCATTGATGCTGAGCAATTCTAAATACAAATTTCAAATGTTTTTTTTTAATTTCCATTTAGTTTTCATGGCTATAAAATCAGTACAAAATAGGAAAAAAAAAAAACGTCCCTCGCAGTGAAAGAGCTATATAATGTTTGTCAGGTAAATGAATGAACCAAATTAGGCTCACACGTCTTTCTGACCAATCAAAAAACATTTCACATATGTTTTATAAACTTTCCTTCACTGAGCAGAAAGTGCAATTTCTCAAATCTAAGAAAATCGTCTGATGCTGGGCCTCTCAGGCGAAGAAATACCGGTCCTTCCCAGAACTGTCCAGGGGCCTCCAAGATGATGGATCAGAATGGAGGAATTCTCCATGTGTTCTTTAAGTGAGAAGAGAGAAAGGAGTGTTATAAGTAGAGTTGAGCAAACCCGAACTGTAAAGTTCGGGTTCGTACCGAACTTTAGGGTGTCTGTGTCCCGAACCCAAACCCAGATATTTGAGAAAAAGTCTGGGTTCGGGTATTTTTTCGCAGGGCAGCCAATCAACAAGCGTTTCACTCGTTTGCCCTTAGGAGCCATCACAGCCATGCCTACTAATGGCATGGCTATGATTGGCCAGTGCATCATGTGACCCAGCCTCTATATAAGCTGGAGTCACGTAGTGCTGCATGTCACATCATCTCATAATAGTGTAGGGAGAGGATGCTGCTGCTGCTGTGAGGGACAGATTAGCTTTAGAAAACCTGTTAAAAACAGCGATTTATTGGTGGGTGGGTGCTAGAGGGGATTTTTGTTTGTGTAGCGGGGTGCTAAATTTGTTAGGCTGTTAGGCAAAATATATTTGCAAGATAGTACTGGTCTTGCTGTAATTTGTAGTTCCAGATTACTGGATTTCCTCCTTTTAGTGCACTTCTCCACTACGTCAGTAGGTGGCACTGCTGCCTAAGACATGGGTGAGATAAGTCATAATATTCCAGAACATTCTGGAATGATCTCATTCTTTTCCTAGCCAATCCACTCGGTGCAAGTGCATTGTGGGTAGGTGGGAGGAGACCATATATGGGGAGGAAGTCATGTGATCGGGGTGAGGTCGGTCAGAGTCCAGCCCAGCTCCTCTGGGGAAAGGAGCATCCAGCTCTGCTGGGGTAGGCCCCAGTCGCTCTCCCAGTTCGCTGGGAGGGGCCTGCGTTACAGAAGCCTCATGGCAGCCAGGCCTGAGTCCTTAGGCCTAGCCAGGAGACCCATGCCTGTTCGGAAGATGTAAAGTATTGTTGTGCGCCTGCCCAGGATCTGCTTCAGTAAGGGGACTGAGAGAGTTCCATGGACCCGTGAGTGTACTCTGTTCATTTTCTATGTCAAGATCCACTTAAGCCCAAAGAACTGTGAGAGAGTTCCACAAGCCCAGAGAACTGTGAGAGAGTTCTACATATTTGTGAGTACATTCTATTGTTGCTAAATTGGGATCCACTGAAGTTTAGAGAACTAAAAGGGAGTTCTACAGATCCGCAAGTGTAATGTTCGTTTTTGGGGTTGCTAAGTGAGACAGCCACGTGTCAGAGTGTTCAGTAGAGGCTGCGGCCTGTTATGCTGTCTCACTGTATTTTTTGCCTGAGAGTCTGCCTGCCTATTCATATTTTTGATCGTCGCTGAAAGGGTATCCTGAGCTCCCTACCCCTCTCTCCTTGTTCTTGTGTGAAGAATAAAAGTTATCCTGTTTAAGCATCAGAAAAGTGATTGGTGTTCAACTTCTTTCAATATACCCCTAGACAACTGGAGATACGAGCGAGCAAAGGGTTGTACTGTCAGAGTAGTAAATTATATCCTCAAACTCAGCCGGTCCTACGGGGGTAAGCGCTACATGTGGGGTGCTCGTCCGGGATTTATATTCCCTCTACTCTGCAGTCAACGGTACTATTTTTGTGTCTTTTTGCATAGGAGAGACAGCCTGGCCTTTTTGTCACTTTTCGCCAGGGCTGAAGGGGTTAAGGCAGACTCCATTTTCTTTTGGCGCGCTGCTTCATGAAGAAGGGCGGCGCTGAAGTTCTTTTTGAGCAACCGGACCAATCCTGTGGCAGGAGGAGGAGTCAC
>BLSH010373194.1:203251-220375 GCA_018402905.1 Glandirana rugosa | reverse complement strand
GGTCACCATTCCGTGTCCCTTACCTCCCCCTCCCCTCTTTGTCTCTCCCTTCGTGGTCAGGTGTCCATCTTCGACGTGAGATCACCCCTTCGGCGACCGGTGACACTTTTTGTTTGTTCCTGTCTCCGCGAAGATTTACGTCTGACATTTTGTAAAATTATTGTAGAAATTTTAGATCTCGCACCGTTGAGTGTTTCCGTAGATAATTTTCACGTACATTCACCAGGGTTCTCCCTTGCAGTCGTCGAGTGGCAGGGGTGGTCCTTCGTAGCTCATGTCAGTCCTCTACAAAGACACCAGACATCGGCCGTTCTGCGACCTGACCTGCTAGTCTCGAGTGACACCTCACAGCGCCGTCGCACTGCAGTAGTTTTCACGCTGCGCAAAGACTCGTACGCCAAGTGTGTTGTTCTGCACTGGCGCGAGAAAGTAGTCCGTGGTCCTGAAACATCTCCTGACTGTACTCGATGCTTCCTGGTGGGGACGGTGAGCTGCTGACGTTCCCTCTTGGGACCACTTACATGCACTTTTAATAGATGCCTTTGTGAGTTGCCACGCTCTAGATTTTAAAGATGTTATTAAAATGTTTTACAGTCTGCATTTAGAAGCGCCTCTGTCCTTGTTTGTTTTTCACAGTGGCCAGCGGCTTCCCCACTAGAGTGCAGCTTCTACCTGTGGACTGGTGCTTCCCTCTCTGTTTCTCCCCTCCCCCTCCATTCCCTGTGCCTTACCACTGGTATTGTAAGTATTGGAGAGTTCCTTTCCACACTGTGCGCCTTTTTCCTTGTTAGGACATTAAGGCCTTCCTGCAGGATTGATCAATATTAGACCATACACAAAACAAACTTGAACCATGAAGAAATGCAAGCATTAGCCTCCCTAGGCGAGATATAACTATCAAACCTGCAGACAAGGGAGGGTCTATTGTTGTTATGGATACTGTTAAGTATGAAAAAGAGGCGATGAGATAGTTATCAGATTTTACAAACGTATGCTTGTTTTGATGGCAATTTGATATTTTGTATACAAGGTAGAATTAAAAAAGTGGTAAAGCAAGCAGATGATGATAAAATTATAGATAGTGATGCACAATCATGTTTAGCAGCAGAATTTTCTACTATACCTGTAATATATATGTTGCCTCCGGGTCATCCCATTGTGTCCGGCACTTAATTTGTTACAGCACCTTTGGCCAGATATCTAGACAAGTATCTTACACCTTTGACTGGACAAATGAACTTGTATATACAAGATTCATATGATTTTTTAACTAAAATCAGGGATTTAACTGTTTCTACAGGTTATGTTCTGGTCACTTGGGGCATTTCAAGTTTATACACAGTGATTCTACATGAATTATGAAGAAAGCCTGCTGCCGCCTCCTGACTGTATCAGGAATGTACAATATAAGCCAAATTACATTTTTGTTGCAGTTATTCTAAATAGTATTGGAAGAAAATGTCTTTCTCTTTAGGGAGACATATTATTTGCAACTCAGGGGTGCGGTGATGGGTTTAAATGTTGCCCCCTCCATGTACACTTTTGTTGACATGGTTGAAGAATCCTTTATTTATAATAATGTTTTATTTAAGGAAAAGTGTAAATGTTGGTTACACTTTCTGGATGACGTGTTTGCGATATGGGAGTGTGACTTGAACACACTGTCATTATTCCATGCATATATTAACTACCCGATGCCCAGTTTGGAGTTTAATGTGAATGTAAGTCAAGAAAAAATGCAATTTTTGGACACATGTATAAGGATAGAAAATGGTAGGCTCTCTAGTGATCTATATACAAAACCGACCGACCATAACCAATTGTTACATCATGAAAGTTTCCACCCCCCTAGAGTATTCATATCTATCCCAAAAAGGCAACTAACAAGGGTTAATAGAATTGTTAACCACCTCAATACTGGACGCTTTCACCCCCTTCCTTCCCAGACCAATTTTCAGCTTTCAGTGTTCTTGCACTTTGAATGACAATTACTCAGTCATGCTACATTGTACCCAAATTATATTTTTATTGTTTAGTTCACACAACTAGAGCTTTCTTTTGGTGGTATTTAATCACTGCTGGGGTTTTTATTTTTTGTGATATAAATGAAAAAAGAGCAAAGATTTTGGAAAAAAAAACAATATTTTCTACCTTCTATTTTAGAAGAAATGCAATAAAATCAAATTTCGTAATACATTTAGGCCAGAATGTATTTTTCTACATGTCTTTGGTAAAAAAAATCCCGATAAGTTTATGATAATAGTTTTGTGTGAACTTTGTAGAGTATACAAGCTAGGCTACATATCAGTGAAAATGGATCAGGGTCCTAAAATGTCAGGGCAGTACAGATACCCCCCAAATGACCCCTTTTTGTAAATATGACAGTCCAAGGTATTTAGTAAGAGGCATTGTAAGTTTTTTGAAGTTACAATTTCTTGCCCACAATAGTTTGGAAAATGAAGATTTTTTTTTCACAAAATTGTCATATTAACAAGTTATTTCTCACACATGGCATAGGTAAACTTACAGTTACATCCCAAAATATATTCTGCTACTCCTCCTGAGTATGGTGATACCACATGTGTGGGACTTTTCCACAGCCTGGCCACATACAGAGGCCCAACATGCAGGGAGCACCATTAGGTGTTCTAGGAGCATAAATTACACATTTGGTTTCCTGATTACCGATTACATTTTCTTTAAATTACAATTTTATTGATTTAGAATGTAAGTTGTACACAAGTCATTATACAAATTTCGCATAGGAGCATATCCATTTTTGAATAACAAATGCACAGCATGGATGGTGATCAGTATGTCTGAGTCTCCTCCTAGCTTCATTTACTTTTAGAGAGAGACTGTGCTTGAAATTAACCACAAATAGATAATAAACAATGAAAAACAAAGCGAAAAAAAAGAAAGAAGAAAACGCAGAGAATTTATTCAGAGAAGTCGTTCTACTCAGCTTGGGTCCTCTAGGAGATGCCATGGCTCCCAAATTTGGTTGTTGGCTTCCAACCTACCATTTTTCCTGGCAGTCATTTTCACCATCAACTCAACATCTTTGATTCTGATGTAAAGAGCCTCTTGTGTAGGGGAGATTTTTCCAGTTAAGTGCTATCAGACACCCCGCTGCTGTAAGAAGGGTTCTGAGCAATTTTTTGTGCAACCTAGGGAGGGTGGGTGGAATGAGGGCTAACAGGAAGAGGGACGGATCCATCGGGATTCGGGGGGTGAAAAGGTCCTCAAAAAGCTTATGAACTTTCTGCCAGTAAGGAGTTATCACTGCGCAGCTCCAGTATATGTGTAGGAGGGATCCCCTGTCCTTGAGGGACCTCCAACATCTATTGGAAGTAGCTGGGTATATGGAGTGAAGGACATCTGGTATCATGTACCAGAAAAATAAGATTTTATAGGTGTTCTCCTTGTACAGTGTACAAAGGGAGCTTTTAGAGGCTTGTGTCCATATCATCTGCCACTCTGTATCTGAGAACTCCCTATTCAATGCCCCTTCCCATTTCTGCATATAAAGATGTTTGCCCTGTACTTGGAATGGGTAAGCATTTTTTATAAATATCTGAAACCGTTCCTTTTCTCACCGTCCCCTCCAGGATTATCTGTTCAAAGGTAGTGGAGGTGTTAAATTGTAAGTTAAGTTGGGGGCTATCAATTGTGCATAATGGCGAATTTGGAGGTAACTGTAAAAGACCTGATGGAAGAGTCCATATTTATCCCGCAGTTTATCAAATGGTAATAGTTTTCAAGAGATAGGGTCCACTAGGTGTCCGAAGTGAAATAGATTTCTCGTCGCCCACGAAGATGTCATGGAATTGGTGAGGCTAGAAGGAAGTTCAGGGCTGTATAGGAAGGAGGTTAGCAAGGATCTCTCAGAGGCTAATTTAAGTTGACGGGAGAGTGTACGCCAGAGTGATCTGAGATGAGAAATTGAGTATAAGAGGCTGGCCTGGGCTACCTCCGCATTTGCACTCCAAAGGAAGCTATTGGGATGTACGGGTGCTAACCATAGTTTCTCTATTTCCCTCCATTTATTATAAGATTTTTGTGTGAACCAGGAGGCTACAGCTCGTAGTTGGGCCACTTGGTAATATTTCACCAGGTTGGGGAACGCTAGACCTCCCTCTGAGTGGGCAGACATCAAAACTTGGCTAGGTATTCTGAGACGTTTGTAATTCCACCTATGTTGTATCAGATCTGCTCGTAATTTCCAAAGATGTATATAAGGGAGTGGTATCGGGAGCGTCTGGAATAAGTACAAAAGTTTGGGGAGCATGGTCATTTTAATGGAGGTGATCCGACCAAGTAGGGAGATGTGTTTTTTTTTTTCCATTTTTGAAGTTCTTATGTGTTTGAAAGGGAGGGGGGATAGTTGGCTTGGTATAGGGATGTAAATGTTCTAGTTATGTTTATGCCTAAATATTTCAGGGATGTGGGTTGCCATGAGTATGGGAAAGAGGTTGATAATCAAGTAACTTCATCTGCTGGAAGATTAATCGAAAGGACCCTAGATTTGGTAGAGTTCATTTTGTAGCCCGATAATTTCCTAAATTGTTCCAGTTCTGCTTGAAGATTGGGTAAGGAGATATTGGGTTGGGTCAATGTTAGTATAATATCATCTGCAAAGAGTGATATTTTGAATGTGTGTCCTCTGTATGAGATGCCCTTTATATTCACATTTTTTTCTCACCGTGGCTGCTAATAGTTCAACACATAATGCAAATAGGAGGGGTGATAATGGGCATCATGGACGGGTGCCATTATTAATCGGGATCGGAGAGGATAATGCGAAAGGGGTTTTTACTTGAGACGAAGGATTGTGATAGAGGTGGAGAACCACATTTAGAAATGGCCATTTAAAGCCTAAGAAACGCAAGGTGGCAAACAAGAAAGGCCATCCTAGGCGATCAAATGTCTTTTCGGCATCTAGGCTGAGTAATAATGTCTCCTCCCTGTTTACGTTGTGCACCAAGTCTATCACCCTCCTAGTGTTGTCTCCGGCTTGCCGGAGTGGGACAAAACCTACCTGATCTTTGTGGATCAAGGAGGGGAGGATCTTGTTTAATCATATAGAGAGGAGTTTAGTGAATATTTTTAAGTCTGAGTTTAGAAGTGCAATTGGCCTATAACTGGCACATAGGGTGGGGTCTTTGTCAGGTTTTGGGATTATTGTCGTGTAGGACTGTTGCATATCTTGGGGAATAGGGGTGTCCCTGAGGAATTTGTTATTTAGTCTGTGCATGTAGGGCGCAAGAACAGGTAGAAAGGCCTTATAATACTCAAAGGGGAGGCTGTCCGGTCCTGGGGCTTTGTGGGCCGGTAGAGCTTTAACCATAATTTCTATTTCCTCCTCGGTTATAGGTGTGTTGAGCAACGCTAGATCAGAGGGGTTGAGGGGAGTTATGCTGCTATTCTTGAGGTAGAGATTTATACAGTCTAAGAGATCTGGGGCTGGGGGATTATGTGGTATCTCAACATTGTTGTAAAGATCATTATAGTAATCTATAAACATGGACGCTATCTCTTGGGGGTGGGACAAATAGACAATCTTTGCGATCTTTAATTTGTTGGAGAGTGAATTCTATGGTGTGATCCCTCAACTTCCTGGCCAGTAGGGTGTGCGCCTTGTTGCCTTTGTCATAAAACTGCTGCTTTAGTCTTAAAAGTGCCTTTTCCACCCTGCCCAGTGCCAAGTCCTTCAGAGTCAATCGCAGGTTTATGAGTTTTTTGAGTATTGACAAGGGCGGGGCAGACTGGAATCGGCCCTCCAATTGTCTGAGGTTCCTCTCAGTGTGCAATTGTATGGTTTCTGAATCTTTTTTCATGGCTGTAGTTATTGCAATGCATCTACCCCGAAGTACTGCCTTGTGGCCCTCCCATATTGTTGGGATGGAGACTTCTGATGTATAATTTTTTATAAAATAGTGTTGCAGAGTGGAAGCCATCTCTAATGTAGATGGGAGGTGTTGCAGAAGAAAATGATTTAATCTCCATTGGCATGGTTTGCGATGCAGTGTGCCTAAATTTAGTGTTAAAATAATAGGAGCATGATCTGACCAGGAAATTGCAAGAATTTCTACCACTCTGACCATTTTTAGAATAGTATTATTTGTGAAGAAATAGTCAATGCAGAATTGTATTTAGTGTGGATGGGAGAAAAAAGTAAACTGTCGATCTCCTGGGTGGAAGCAGTGCCATACATCGAATAGCGCATATTTTCTAGTGGTTTGTCTGAATTTTCTGGACTCTCTGAATATGCGAGGGGGAGTGCCTCAAAGTTATAAACTCTGTCTGTCAAGGGCCGCTGAATGTATTAAATTAAAGTCTCCTCCTATAATTATGAGGTCATTGTTTGAATGAAAGAGACGTGTGAAAAATTTGTTTAAGAAGCTAATTTGGCGTGCATTTGGAGTGTACACTAGAACTATGGTGAGTGCCTGACTTTAAAATAACATAGTGGCCATTAGGGTCTATTATGGTTTCAGAGCCTGTGAGAGTTATGTTTAAGCATGGCCACTCCTGCTCTCTTCTTGTGGTTAGTGACTTGGTAGGCATGGGGGAATAGTTTGGATGAAAATGCGAAGGAGCCCTGCCTATCAAAATGTGTCTCCTGAATTAGTATGACCTCTGTTTCTGATTGTTTAAATTCCCCAAGAGCTAACCTCCTCTTATTGTTGGAGTTTAGACCGTTAAAGTTAAAGGAGAAGATTTTGGCCATGGTAACGTAAATCTATGGGGTATAAGTGGGACTTATCTGTTCAGCGGCGAGGATATCCAGACTGTAGAAGGGCTTACTTTCTGGGAGGACTTGGAGAGCGCTGAGGAAGTTCTCTGAGGCAACCAAAAAGATAAGGGAAGAAATACATATTATCTGGAAGAAAATATCAAAAAATGAGTTCAAAGAACAATTCTCTAAACAATAACAACAGTGTAAAATTCAATACAAAAATAGAAAAAAAAATAAATAAATTAGGCACTACAGGGCCCACCAGTCTATTCAGACACCTTAAATACTGTCTGACCTTAACTCTAGATTGGTAAACAGTAGAGATAGAATATATCTACAAGTAGTGTCTGTAGAAAAAGGAGGGGGCTAGTGGGTAAGCGGACTTGAGTCTCTCTTGTGTATCCCCATAATATTATCAAAATCTACAGTGGACAGGGGACTAAATAGGGGCAAGCTTCTAAAATGTTCGATTTGATTGGGCTAAGCCTGAATGAGGGTCACTCAGTCTTTGCAGGTTGGAACCACACATTCATGTGAGTAGTACTTAAAAGTTCTCATCCGTTTCTCTGCTTGTTGAATTTTTGAGGTGTGTCAGGGCCTCTTGGTTGACGTGGACTTCTGTCCCATGGCAGATTGCAGAGGACCAAATCCCATTCAGGCAGTATCAGTACAGGAATCTCCAGTGTCGTGCAAAAAGTGGTCCTCCGGATAGCGAAGGACCGCCGATCTGCCATGGTTTTTTGCTGAAGGGAAATCCCCAGCGATATGGTATGTCTTTTTCCTGAAGAATATGGAGTAAAGGTTGAAATTATCGCCTTTTCTGGAGTGTTATCCAGGAGAGGTCGGGTAAAAGCTAAATTTGAGCCCCCTCAAATGTAATATTTCGATGGGTTCTGGAGCTTTTCATGATTTCTTCTTTAAGAGGATAGGAATGAATCCTACAGATAACTTCTCTTGGTTTGGAGGCAAGGTCCTTAGGGCATAGAACTCTCTGTGCTCTATCCATCTCTATTGGTTTGTCTGGTGGGTCACCAAGTAATGAGTTGAACAGAGTCTCTAGGGTCAGGTGGACAACCTCCTGGCCCTCCGTCTCTGGCAGTCCCATTATTCTCTCTGCATATCTCTCAAGTATTGGCAGTGATCAGAGTTCTGAATTTGAGTGAACCGAATAGCAATTTTGGCCTCCTGGATTTCCTCCTCCACCATCTCCACCCTATCTGAGAGATGTTTGAGGTCAAAGTGGAGGGCTTGTATTTCACTGTGGCAGGTGGATTTTACATCTTCCACCAATTGCTTAAAGTCCTTAAAGTAGGAATTGCTTGAAAATAGGACTGCCAGGATGGGAGATCGGGGTGAGGAAATGCCTGGGGGGAATTCGAAAAAGGGAGTCATCCTGGGAATGAGATTGTTGCTTCTTCCCATTGAAATGGCTATGGGAATGTGGGGCCTGGTGCTGTGGGGGTTCCCAGGGTTCATACCATGCTGAGGGCTGTGTGTTGGAGGGATCCGGAGAGTGGCCCACACCTGGACTGTGCATGGCTGCAGGGGAGCTTACTGCCTGGGAATAGGTTTTGGGCATCCCCTGTGTGCATTGGCCATTTCTGGTCACACTCAGTTCCCTGGAGCGGGGGGCCCGCTTGGATTTCAGAGCTGGCTGTGTTAAAGTCTCCTGGAGAGTCAGGGGATGTTCCCGGGAGAGTGTTCCCTGGGGCCTGGTGGTTAGAGTCCCGAAAGATATCATGCGGTGCCGAGTGTTCGGATGAGGAGGGAGAGAGGGTTTCATGGGCACAGCCGTCTGAGAGAGTGTGGAGGAGGCACAGGAAGGCCCCTGAACACTGTGTGGATGGCAGCGGCATGTGGGGCTGTGGCTTCTCCATCTGCGGCGGTAGCGTGTCTGACGATGGAGCTGGGGCTCGAATGGAGCTGGGACTCACTATCAGTGTGGCATATTGTTGGTTGGGTTCCCATTGGGGAGCTTGCGGTGTGGTGTCCCTGCTCCCCTCATGGTCCGGGGCACGTTGCGGGTCTGGAGACTGCAACTTAGAGTGCGAGAAGGAGGCGCAGACCTCGGGCGCCACCTCGTCTCTGAAAATCTAGTGCATGTCTGGCAGTTTAAAAAAGTCTGTGAGGCTGGCAGAGTGTCCCAGTGGCAGCTGTGAAGAACCGCAGGCCTTGGCAGAGCAGGTGGTGCGGGATTTGCCCATGAATTAGCGGTGTAATGCCCCGTTAGTCCCCTTAGAAGCTTGGGGTGAGAGAGAGCTCGGCGCTCACACATCCATTCCGGTCGGCTTCCGGTCACGGAAGGGCCCTGGAGCACTAAAACAATGGAATCACCCACAAAATTACCCCATTTTGGAAAGCAAACACCCCAATGTATATTCTAGGAGGCATAATGAGTCTTTTGAACATGTTATTTTTTCCACAAGTTTTTGGAAAATGTGGAAAGAAACTGAAAATGTATTTTTTTTACACAAAATTGTCAATTTATAAGATTTTTATAACACTTAGCATGTACATAGCAAAAAAAAACCCCAAAACGCATTCTGCTACTCCTCCTGTGCATGGCAATACCACATATGTGAGACTTTTACACAGCCTGGCCACATACAGAGGACCATCATGTGTGGGAGCACCGTCAGGCGTTCATAAATTACTCATTTCATTTCCTGAGTACCTATCACATTTTAGAAGGCCTTGGAGCACCAAGGAAATGGAATTAGATGTGGCAGATGATCAAGGACAGATGTGCGCCAGATGTGCCCAGATGATCACGGACAGATTTGTCAGATGATCACAGACAGACGTGCGCCAGATGTGCGCAGATGATTACAAACAGATTTGTGCCAGATGTGTGCAGATGAGCACAGGCAGATGTGTGCAGATGATCACAGACAGATGTGCACCAGATGATCACAGACAGATATGTGCCAGATGATCACAGACAGATTTGCGCCAGATGTGCCCAGATGATCATGCACAGATTTGTGCCAGATGAACACAGACAGATGTGTGCCAGATGTGCACAGATGATCGCAGACATATTTGTGCCAGGTGATCAGACAGATGTGCACCAGATGATCACAAATAGATGTGACAGATGTGCACCGATGATCATGGACAGATGTGCGCATATGATCACAAACAGGTGTGCGCCAGATCACGGACAGATGTGCACCAGATGATCACGGATAGATGTTCAGTGGGACAGATGTTTACCGGGACAGATGTGGGACAGATGTTTACTGTGACAGGTGTTGGTGTTTTCACTGTATGGGGACACTGTTTGTGGACACTAGCTGGGTGATCAGTGTGTAAAAAGCTGTAAAAAACATCTCACACACATTGATTCCCAGCTTGCAGATCAACTCTCCTTCTCCTCACTGACTCTGTGAGGAGAAGCAGAGCTGGTTGCCTGGCAATGGCTCTCTGTTGACATTACATGCCGGCTGTGATTGGACACAGCAGTCATGTGATCAGGAGGGCCAATCACAGAGCCCTCCTGCCATGCATGTTGTCTGGTCTTTGGGGAACACTGGCACATCGGGATCCCGCTGTTTGTGATGTCTCCCAGAATGTTTACACCACATGATGGCTGTGATTGGACCCAGCCACCATGTGATCAGGAGGGCAAATGACAGATCCCTCGTGCCGATCTGAGAGGCGGACACGAGCGCATCGGGATCGCATGGCTGCGTGGGCACTCGGCCGTGTGATCCCGCTCCTTCTGAAGGACGTTCAAGAACGTCCACTCAGAAGGAGGAAGCATCTACAAGGACATATATATATATGCAGTGGCTGGGTGGGAGGTGGTTAATAACCAAGGAGATTGAGAAAAACGTTTAAATGAAATGGAAAATAAGAAGAAAAGGATAACAATGAATAAAAGTTTACCATTTGTATCACAATATCCTCCACACTCATTTCACATACATAATATAATGAAAGTGAAGTTCCACCCAAGAGTGGAACTTCCGCTTTAAGAGAAGGTGACCCCCTGACATGCCACAATTGGCATGTCATTTTTTTTGAGGGGGGACCCTTTTTTCACAGGGTCCCAGGTCCACTTCCTCCCCTGAAGCCAAGGCTCAGGAAGGAAGTTCACCTCCCCCCCACCCTCTTCTGGGACACGTCACAGGTCCCAGAAAATATGTCGAGCCATTCACAAGGCGCAGCGCGACTTGCGCATGCGCAGTGCATGCCCGGCTTTGAAGCCATAGCCGGGTGGCCACTCTTGTGATGCCGGCACCGTAGAGGGGAGGGGGAGGGGGAGAAGAGCAAGCCCTTGGGCGGCCACATCACTGAAGTGAGGGACAAGTGAGTGTCCGATTGTTAAAAGCCAGCAGTTGCACGCTTTAAGAAACACTGGCACATATTAAGGGAAAACATTCCCCACATTCCCAAATGTAATATTCCCCCTTTCCACTCATATCGTAAAGGCAGAACCTTACATAGTAGACTTGTTACATCTGATCAATTTAAACAGAAAACACCTGATTTAACCTTTTTGGGACCCCACAATTATGGATCATATCCATGTGTAAACTTAATGATAAAAAGGAAACACTTTATACATCCACATTGAGGAAATAATAGGGATACTACACATGCCAATCATCATATGTGATATATATCATTAAATGTCCATGTGGTGAGTGCGCATGCGCCGGTCCTCCGAGATGGATGCTTAGTCTCGGGGCTCCGACCAGCTCTGTCCCCGCAGGCCTCCAGCAGCCCTTGTTAGGGCCAACACCCCCACATCTAGAGAGCCTCCGGCAGCGGACATTCCCAGGAAGACCTCCGCGACCCCGCACGAAAGACCGCGGAGCACCAGCTGGCCGCGGCTCCGGCCAACTCCTGTGTAGAAACTCCAGTGCTCCATAGCAGCCGCCCAGGAGACTGGGACCCCCTTGCTCCTAATCCGTGGAGGGGGACTCCTTTGGGGTACTTTCCCAGGCGGTTCTTTGCCCCATTAAGGAATATACAGGCAGCATGGTCGAGCAGGGACTGATCCGGAAAGAGAGGCTAAGGCTGAGGCCTACACAATTCAAGGGAGCGCTCCAGATGCCCATTACAGTCTCAGGTAATAGTGATCCTTCCTCCTGGAGCCCTGGGTCTTAAAGGGACCCTATCTCCCCCTCTCCTGACTACAATATAGGGCAGGGAGGCAAGAGATCGGACATTAACTATGGTGGGCAGGGAAGTTCAGAGCTTATACCCCCACATTTAATTTGGAGGCTTACAGCCCCCCAAGCAAGTTCCCCGTAGGGTCACCCTGGAAGGAAGTAAGAATCCACCATTTCACGTGCCACCACCCTAGTCCCCTCCTGGATCTCCATCAAATACTGGGCCCCCCTTTGGCCAACACAGGATCCCTGGGTAGAACCTCTTCCCCTTCTCTCTCACACAGTGGAGGCCTTCTTTAAGTACTTTTCCCCATGTACGCGGCAGCCGTTAGAAGAGACTTATCAAAACACCCTGGCTTTACTGACCAAACACTAAAAACCTCTCCTTTGCCCCCTGCTACTCAGCTCGTCCAAAGGAACAGCTCTGAGGATATGGAGGCTGGGGCGGAAGGGGGTACACAAATTCTCCCCAGCTCTGGCCACCCTATACCTGAACTCATCACCCCCCAGATTCTCTCACCAGCCTCTACGGTTTCACTCCTAGAGAGAACTCTGGATGAGATGTTCGCCTCCCTGACTGGGGACCAGGCCCCTGATCTGGAAGCTCTGGGAGTTCTGGGGTCTCCCACACCAACCTTGCATTCGGACCTGAGATTTATGATGGAAACCTTTTCCAAGATGCTCTCTAAAGGTCTGGTCCAGACTGCCTCCCAAATAACCTCTACTATCCAAACGGACCTACAGAATTTAGGTTCCAGGATTGATGCAATAGAACACAAGACAGACCAAACTATAGCCAGAGCGAACCAAAACACTTCTTGCATCCAAGACCTGCAAGATCAGCGGGACACAGCCCTCTCCAAAATTGAGGACCTCGAGAACCGCTCTCGCAGGTACAACTTTTCGGATTCGGGGGCTCCCGGAATCCATCACAGATGTTCAAGGCACAGTCTGCTCCTTCATCAAGGAAATTGTTCCTAATATACCGGACCACAGATTGGAATTGGGCAGGGCCGACAGAGCCCTAGAGGCCCCTCATTCAGATGGGCTGCCCAGAGACATTGTGGTCAAACCACATTTTTTCGCAGTTAAGGAGGAGATCATGAAAATCACCAGGAACTCACCCCAACTGTCCTGCCTGGGACACCAGATTCAAGGCTTTGCCACCATTCAAAAGCGTTGGGCCTTGAAGCCTTTGCTCGGGGTCCTAACCCAAAAATCCCTTAAATATTGGTGGTCCTTCCAATTTCAGCTTTCCTTCTTTCTTAAAGGCAAGAATTATGGCTTCAGTACCTTTCAGTACCTTTCAGGAGGGAGAACACTTACTGATCAAATTGGGCCTGATCTTGCTGGATCCTGCATCTGACCTCCATGCAAAGAATGTAGGCTCATCCAAACGCCCCTCACCTCAAAGCCCAATCCCTCCGGTTTGGCGAAACAAGTCCTGTCTGGGCCTCGGGAAGGCTCTCTCCTCCACTTGATGCTCTGGTCTGGGCACGACCCCTCTCGGTCCCGTCTTTGAGGAGGGTTAGTCCGGGGAGGAGGGGTCGGGTCCAGGGTGAACGAGCCCTATACAGATGGAGTTCCTTCCTGACTCCCTTGGTATGATGTCACAGTCTCGCTCTGTTGGGTTTGGAGTTGCCATGGATGTAAGTTTTCTTGTTGACTATTTTTCATTGCTTTATAGAAAGATGCCAGGGGTCTGAATAAGAGTTGTGCTCTCGTTTTTGTTTTTTTTTGGGGCTCCACCCGGGGGTGGGGGGTCGGTGCGGAGGGGGTCTCCTGTTTGGGGGGTCCCCTTCCTCCTTGCACCCCTGCCCCGGGCCCTCCTTCCTGATGGGGGGGCCCCTGAGGGACCTAACCCTTTTTTTTGTTTTGCTTTAATATGGGGTATGCCCCGTTTTACACTAAGCATTGGGCTGTTTTAGGGATGGAGCGGTAGGCATGCTCCTCCCTATGCTCTTGGACGCCATTTTATGGTTTACCCTGGAGCAGAAGTTACTCTGCTGGTCAGGCGGAGATTTTGTGTCCACCCTAGAGGGATGGGCGGCTACGTATTGGCTCCCGTCCCCCGGACAGGGAGGGGTTTTACAGCCATAGGCTGGCTACCCCCCCTTACTCTTACGTTCACTGACAGACACAGCCCTTCATTAGACAAGTGGAGTTATGCTCATATCACTAGGAGTAGTCTAGGCAAAACGAGACAAAAGCATAGGTTGGCCCCTCCCAGGGGCCATCCCCACCTTAGCATATAACCCCCTGCTAGACAATAGCATATCAGTTTTTATCGCCTAGTGCAAGGAGTCAGACCTGGTTCCCTATGGGATCTGCATTCTTCTGAGGTTTTTTCTGATGAAGACTGCTATCAAGAAGCCGGATGGTGGTATAGAGGATATCTAGAATCCAAAAACTTTCCCAAGTCCGGCCAACGTCTGTGTGAGCTACCCTTAGCCTTGGCGGGGACACACCGCATAGGGCCCGTTCCTTGCGGACTGCCAGTGGCTGATCCCACTTGTGCCCAGTGACTGGTTTGTTCCTGTC
This sequence comes from Glandirana rugosa, assembly GCA_018402905.1. Classification (NCBI taxonomy): domain Eukaryota; kingdom Metazoa; phylum Chordata; class Amphibia; order Anura; family Ranidae; genus Glandirana; species Glandirana rugosa. Next base: position 205,969 of record BLSH010373194.1, on the reverse strand, counting down.
CAGTGGCCTGGCCAGCAGCATCCCTCTCCGTGGGGAGGAAAGTCTGCTCCGGGTGGCTACCCGCTGCGCCCGTCGGATCGGTGAGTGGACCCCTCTTCCATCCTAGGGGCGTGGAGAGGGGCACCTGGGCAGCTCCTGAGGTAGTTGGACAGTTGGGGCTTATTAGTGATGCATCTGGGGTTGTAATCTCCCTTCCCCCCCCGCGCTGTACCACACCCCGCACTGACCGTTTTGAGCACTGCATTCAGGCGATTCACCGCCATTTCGTGGTGAATCACCGTTCATTCGCCGCCATTTTGCCGTGGCTCGGCATGTTTTGATGGCAGCGGACATTTTTCTGTAGCCCATGCGGTTTTCAGCCTGTCCTCTGGCAGCCCCCAGTGGCTTTTCTCGGTATTATGGGAAAGTGATAAAAACGGCAGAGGCACTTCCGTTTTCACTTGCACAGCGTGGCTTACAGACGCGGAGGTGCAGGCTCTTGAAGTGGAGTGTTTTTTCATTGCTCATTCCGGTCACAGCGCTGAGGCATCAAAAAACAGCAAGTATAGCTGGCTCTCCTTGGGTGCTGGTAGCGGTGGGTGCAATCCTTCCGGGTCTCCCTGGTTGATTGGTGGGGTAGAGGTGGTGGTCACACAGTGGGGGTGCCGTAAGTCTGGGATGTCAGAGGCCGGCAGTGCTATGGCAGGGGTACCTGCGGAGCAACAATCCACGCCCGGGTCCCTGGTGTCCTTGGAACAGCTGAGGGCAGTATTTGGTGAATTCTTTCCCCGGGCGGGGGACCCGACTCCGGGGGGCCCCAAAAAACATCCAACCCAGGCAGGTTTTGTCACAGGCAGATCAGCTACTCTCAATATCCGCAAGGTCCTCCTAACCCTGGAACATTCAAACATGTTCCCAGACAAAGGTTTTGCAATTATCTCTCTTGATGCCAAAAAGGCTTTTGACAACATCAGCTTTGCCTGGTTTTTCAGGGTGATGGAGACCTTCGGATTCTCGGGAGCAGTTTTGGAATTCATAAAGAAAATGTACTTACACCCAACAGCCCGCCTAGTCACCAACAGCTTTATTTCCCCGTACATCCCCCTAGCGAAGGGAACACGACAAGGCTGCCCCCTTTCCCCCTTACTATTTAATATAGCAATATAGCCGTTATCCAGAATACTTAACTCCCCAACCGGTACCAGCGGGGTTGCGTTCGGCAAACAGACGCTGCGTTCGGCTCTCTTTGCCGATGATATTCTCCTTTTCTCGTCTAATCCTCCAGCAGACTTTGACTTTTTGAATGACACGTTCACCACCTTCAAAAAATGTTTGGGCCACAAAATAAATTTAGACAAAAGCAAAATACTTCCCCTCAACCCAAAGCTTTCGAGAGCCTGGACGGACTCGTCTCCCCTTATAGTTGCTAAACACCACATGGTCTATCTGGGTATGCACATTGGCAGGGATCCTGCCTCACTGTATAGTCTCAATTTCCCTCCGATTATAACCAAAATCATACAGGAGCTGGAGGCTTGGGCCACTCTCCCCATCTCGCTCTTTGGGAGATGCCACCTCTTTAAAATGATCTCTTTCGGCAGGCTGCTATATCCCATGCAAACCGTCCCGCTATTGCTCAAGCACCCGGATGTTAAAAGAATACACAAAGCTCTCCCTACGTTTATTTGGAGGGAGAAAAATTCCAGAATCTCTATTCATAAGACGTGTCTCCCCAAGAGCGAAGGTAGGGCGGGTCTGTCCAATATAAGGCTTTACAATTTATTTTGCCTTCTCCGACAGGCACTTGACTGGCTGTCCGGGAACTCAAGATACTCCAGCCACACACTGGAGGAGGCTTTGGTGGCCCTATACAATCTCTCAATGATCCTACATTCTAAGCTTTCATCACTTCCTTCCTCCCTTAAGAATAACTCAATTAGTTACTCAGTCATTGCTTGGAGGGAAGTGCGGAAGCTACTGGGCCTGCCCTCCGGTGTGTCGTGACACTGGACAATTCAGGGAAACCCTATGTTCCAGCCGTCAATCGATGACAAAACTTTCCAGCAATGGCTAACAAAGGGTTTGCACCGAATAGACCAAATGTATGACCCACGAAATGTTATTCCCAAGCCCTTCTCAGAACTGGCTGAGCTATTTGCCCTACCTTCATCCCAGAGCTTTCTTTTTCATACGTTTTATTGTAGAGCACAAGTATAAACAGTGGTACAGGAGTACAAAAGTATCAAAAACAGACTCAACTTAGATACGGCATTGACAGTGAAGCAAAAATGTGGTCATAGACACAGTTTCTGGTATATTGAGGAAGAGTTTCCACTCAATGTCCGGGGGGTGTGGGAACAAACCGTGGGTAAACTACTACTAATGTGCTAGCAGTGATCCGACCCGCCTGAGGACTATCCGCCCATCTCGGCGCCCCAATGGGGACAATCTGCGCCCAGACAGGGGGGAATCCTCACTCCACCCTAGATTAGGGCGAGGGTCTGGCAGGTGAAGTGTCTTATGCGGAATTGTTCTGAATCTCCGGAGCTGAGGGGCTGTGGTAATAAAGGTAGGGGTATAGTCTGTTCTATGAAGACGAGGTTGTTGGGGTGAGACCTGTACTAGTGGGGATGGGTGGAAATGGATTCGAGGGGCAAAGGGGCAAAAGGGGGCAGGTGTGGAGGAGAGAAAGAAAGAGAGGGAAAAGAGAGAGGGATAGGGCAAGGGGGAGGGAGAAAG
>BLSH010373194.1:164416-182633 GCA_018402905.1 Glandirana rugosa | reverse complement strand
TCAATAGTTAGACGGAAGATGTTATCAATGGTAAGACGGTTAGTCACGAGAAAATGATGTTATTAAAGTATAATAAAAAATCTAATCCCTGGTCTCTAGAGGGATAAGATTGCTTGAAAAAGGAGACTATGTCCTCCGACATTTGTAGGCCAGTCACCTTGCGTCCATTGCCTTCACACCGCCGGAACAAACCTTGCGTGTGAAGGCAAGGTGCGTGAAGGCCAGGTGCCCTGGGCACCATTACGTCGCAATCTGCCCAGGGTCTACTGCCTACACACTTAGGGGTCTGGGTTAGAATAGGGAGATCTCTGGTCCCTAATCTAAAAAATAATATGAAATTATTGTAGTAAAAGAGCACTGATTGGCAGAATGGTAACTATTGTAGAAGGCAGATTGATAACTATTGTAGAATATAAAGTGAAAAGAATATATATATAGTAAAGAATAAGTTGGTAAAAAATTGTTCTAAACTTAGGAGGTTTTCTAATTAATTGAATATATCATCCAGGGAATGGGGAAGTTTTATGGAGAACGGGAAGAGAAATCTTATTCTTCCATAGACCTCATAATGGTAAGAAAAAGATATGTTTAACTAAATATTAAAAAAATGGTCATAATGCGTTAAGAAACTAGATCAATATGAACCATAAAAATATCAGTATGAACCATGAAAATATCAAAAAAATCGAATATCAAAATATCAAAAAATGAAAATAAAACATATAGAGTGTACAAAAATAAAAATAAAAATAAAAAGCACAAAATATAAAATATAAAATATAAAAGACATGAAAGGCCCGAAAAACGAATGGAGAGGAGGGGGATTGATCCCCAACTAAGGATGTGATCTGGCCTTACATGGTACACCCAAATATATTACAGGATGTGGGGGGGTTTATTGATCCAGAATAACAAAAAGGGGCGATATGAATAATAAGTCTCCTATCCATCAAGAATTATCTATAAAACAGTTAATGTCTAGATCCACGTTCAGGCCTAGGGGAGAGTGGCTCTTCAAAAGAAAAATCCATTTAGTCTCCAACCTAGATAGTTCCCTCACCTTCAAGCAGCCCCTCCAATTGGGGGTTAAGCTGTCAATTCCCATGAATAGGGTTCCCTCAGGGTTCCGTGCATGGGTCTGATCATAGTGACGGGAAACACTATGGTTGGGATATCCCTTACGGATATTGGCAAGGTGTTCCCCCAACCTGGTATGTAAAGATCTCGTGGTCCTCCCAATGTATTGAAGGCCACATGGACATTGTAAAAGATAGACCACATGATTGGATCGACATGTAACAAGAGACTCAATGGTATACTCCTTATCTGTTACTGTTGATGAAAACCCTGTTGTTTTTCTCTTCAAACGTGTATTGATTTGGCAGACCTGGCAGTGGCCGCATTTGAAAAAGCCTTTCAAATTCTGATAAAAGGGAATATTCTTGGGAGGAGGGTCTATTATGTTGTGTACCAACTTATGTCTCAAAGATGGTGCCCCTCTAAAGGTAATTATTGGTTGCACTGGTAGAATTGTGTGTAGAACTGGGTCGTTTCTCAGGATGTGCCAATGTCTACGAAAAACCTCTCTTACAGCTTTGTGCTGCATAGAGAAGTTTGTAATAAAAGCAAATTGGCGGTCACGGTGAGGCTCCTGAGCATTTGGTTTCACTCTATGTGTTAATAATCGTTCTCTGTCAGTGTTCCTGATGGTCATTGCTGTGTCTCGTAATTGGGTCTCATCAAAACCCTTTTCTAAGAAACGACCAATAAGGATCTCTGTTTGTCTATCGAAATCCAGTATGTTAGAACAGTTACTTCTAATGCGGAGTATTTGACTCTTAGGGACTCCCTCAATCCAGGGTCTATGATGACAGCTGTCCCTGGAGATGAAGGAGTTGCGGTCAGTCGGCTTAAAATAGGTTGAGGAGGTCATTCGTCCCTGATCCAGTTTGATTGTCAGATCCAAGAAATGCAGGGGGCAGGTACGTCCAACCAGGACCCGAGGGGAACAGTTGATGACACCATACCCTTTGATCCTGTTTGGGATGTTGACTCTCTGTCTCCAATGGAGATGGGAGCCTCTGGATGGACCTATCCTCCTTTGTCCAGGGAGAGACTTACCTCCCAAGCCACGTATGATGACTCTATGCCCCAATATGGTCAAGTGAGAGATGAACCAAATAGGGGCTATGTAGAGAATGAAAGGAGATATAATGTGCCAACACACAATCGATTCAGGGACCTTGCAGAAGAACATTACACTTCCCCTAGGGGACGTGGGGGAGGAAGAAAAGCATCCCGGGATTTCAGATTTAGAAAGGATAACCCACGCCCCCTGGTACCTACGAGGGAGGGAAACCAATTCGTCCCCCGTAGAAGGGACCCCTATATGAGTGGAGACCCCTATACCCAATCACATAATGAATTGAGACCCAGGGGAGAAGGGGTTTTTCCTGGGAATCATGGGGCTGGACACTACCCACAACAACAGGTTAAGGGTCCTAACCAGATCCCTCGCAGACCAAATAATAGACCTAATTACTCCAACTATGGGGATTTTCCCCGTCAGGAACTAGGACACAGAGGGATAAGAGGACAAGGAGAGGAACGAGAGGAGGTAGAAGGGCACAAAAACAAAAGAAAAAGAACACGATAGGCCAGGGGATCTATAATTTGAGTACCCAGGTACTCACTAATGATGAAAAGAGGTTGTTGGATAAGGGTCTGAAATTTGCTCCACCGAAAGGACTGAGCAAATTTCAGACCTTTATCGATGTACACAAGTACATAAGGAAAGTCAGTATCAAGAGACACTTTATGAAAAACCCTATCACCCATCAAACCAATAGACCTTCAGAGATTATCAGGTCTAATCTCTCGAATGCCTCCCTATTTAATCCAACTGGGGGCTTAACTCCTTCTATACGTGTTTTTAGGGAGGTGGTTCTTAGAGACCTGGAAAAGATACCCACCAAAAATAATAAAATGCCTGACAACCTAGAAAAGGGCCTGCGGGATCTTTGTGAGAGGAAGGACCTTATCATAAGACCCGCTGATAAGGGAGGAGGAATTGTGTTGTTGGACAAGACCGCATATTTGGATGAGATGAAAAACATCTTAAGTGACACTGAAACATATGTACCGTTAAGAAGAAATCCAGTTAAGGAATACAGAAACGAGTTAGAACAGTTAATTAATGGAGCACACCATCAAGCTATTTTGAATAAAAAGGAGGCGGCTTTCCTGGTTCCAGCAGCCCCCCGTACTCCAATACTGTACTACCTGCCCAAGGTCCATAAGAGTCTCACTCGCCCCCCGGGACGCCCGATAGTCAGTGGTATAGACTCTGTGACGTCCCGGGTGGGTAAGTACATTGACCACTACTTGCAACCGTTGGTGGTCAAAATGCCTTCTTTCATTAAAGACAGCCTTGACGTCATCAACTTGGTTGAAAATACCCCAGTGGAGGATGGCTGGTGGTTGGCTACAGGGGACGTAACATCCCTATACACCATCATCCCTCATGATAAAGGTTACCAAGCAGTGAAGCACTTTTTGGACAGAGACAACAAGCTCGCCCCCAGCCAGAGGAACTTTCTGCTCGATCTTCTCAAGTTTGCCGCCTCCCGAAACTATTTTTGGTTTGGGGGGTGCTATTTTTTACAAAATAGGGGTGTAGCTATGGGGGCAAAGTACACCCCCAGTCTGGCCAATCTTTTTATGGCCAAATGGGAGGAGGACGTCATCGATTCTCAGAAGAGACCGGAACTGGTATTTTGGGTACGATATATCGATGACGTCCTCCTCCTATGGAAGGGGGACCAAGCATCACTACTGGAGTACGTAGAATTCCTTAACAAGAATGATAGGGGTATTAAATTAAATTTTGAATATAGTCAGACCAATGTGCATTTCTTGGATCTGACAATCAAACTGGATCAGGGACGAATGACCTCCTCAACCTATTTTAAGCCGACTGACCGCAACTCCTTCATCTCCAGGGACAGCTGTCATCATAGACCCTGGATTGAGGGAGTCCCTAAGAGTCAAATACTCCGCATTAGAAGGAACTGTTCTAACATACTGGATTTCGATAGACAAACAGAGATCCTTATTGGTCGTTTCTTAGAAAAGGGTTTTGATGAGACCCAATTAAGAGACACAGCAATGACCATCAGGAACACTGACAGAGAACGATTATTAACACATAAAGTGAAACCAAATGCTCAGGAGCCTCACCGTGACCGCCAATTTGCTTTTATTACAAACTTCTCTATGCAGCACAAAGCTGTAAGAGAGGTTTTTCGTAGACATTGGCACATCCTGAGAAACGACCCAGTTCTACACACAATTCTACCAGTGCAACCAACAATTACCTTTAGAGGGGCACCATCTTTGAGGCATAAGTTGGTACACAACATTATAGACCCTCCTCCCAAGAATATTCCCTTTTATCAGAATTTGAAAGGCTTTTTCAAATGCGGCCACTGCCAGGTCTGCCAAATCAATACACGTTTGAAGAGAAAAACAATAGGGTTTTCATCAACAGTAACAGATAAGGAATATACCATTGAGTCTCTTGTTACATGTCGATCCAATCATGTGGTCTATCTTTTACAATGTCCATGTGGCCTTCAATACATTGGGAGGACCACGAGATCTTTACATATCAGGTTGGGGGAACACCTTACCAATATTCGTAAGGGATATCCCAACCATAGTGTTTCCCGTCACTATGATCAGACCCATGCACGGAACCCTGAGGGAACCCTATTCATGGGAATTGACAGCTTAACCCCCAATTGGAGGGGCTGCTTGAAGGTGAGGGAATTATCTAGGTTGGAGACTAAATGGATTTTTCTTTTGAAGAGCCACTCTCCCTTAGGCCTGAACGTGGATCTAGACATTAACTGTTTTATAGATAATTCTTGATGGATAGGGGACGCATTATTCATATCGCCCCTTTTTGTTATTCTGGATCAAAAAAAACCCCCCCTCATCCCGTAATGTGTTTGGGTGTACCATGTAAGGCCAGATCACACCCTAAGTTGGGGATCAATCCCCCTCCTCTCCACTCGTTTTTCGGGCTTTTCATGTCCTTTATATTTTATATTTTGTGCTTTTTATTTTCAATTTTATTTTTATTTTTGTACATTTTATATGTTTTATTTTTATTTTTTGATATTTCGATATTCGATTTTTTTGATATTTTCATGGTTCATACTGATATTTTTATGGGTCATATTGATCTAGTTTCTTAACGCATTATGACCAATTTTTTTATTTAGTTAAACATATCTTTTTCTTACCATTATGAGGTCTATGGAAGAATAAGATTTCTCTTCCCGTTCTCCATAAAACTTCCCCATTCCCTGGATGATATATTCAATTAATTAGAAAACTTCCTAAGTTTAGAACAATTTTTTACCAACTTATTCTTTACTATACATAAATTCTTTTCACTTTATATTTTACAATAGTTATCAATCTGCCTTCTACAATAGTTACCATTCTGCCAATCAGTGCTCTTTAACTATAATAATTTCATATTATCTTTTAGATTAGGGACCAGAGATCTCCCTATCCTAACGAACTTTTCCCTCTGTTACGGGAGGCTGTAAACATCCGGTCAGTGGAACGCAGGTAACGGAAGTGTGGCGGCCTTGTTTGGAACGCACACTTCCGCTCCACGCACTTCCGGTCCGCGGGACCCGCGGTAATGCAGCGTTAGATGGGTCCCAGATGACGGATGTGTGAATCCCCAGACCCACGAAAGGGTGTCTATTCAGAGTGAGGTAATATGCCGGCTCAGCCGGGTGACGATCTGATTAGATGGGTGGGATTTGTCCCTGTAACAGAGGATGTGATTGGCCGAGCTGGATATGTCTGAAGTTATGTAAAGCGGTGTGGGAAGACAGCCTACATAACCTAGAAGACGTCTGTTGAGACGAAATCGATCGGGTGGAGTGCTGTCCCACTACAACCGCTGATTTATTTTAATTGCTGTACAGCTGTCATTTTTCTGGATACATGTGAGTTCAACCAATTTTTTAAATAAATTGTTTTATCCATACGTTATCACACTATCCAGTCCATTCCTTTTTCTTTTGGGTACCGTACTGCCTGCCCTGGAATTGGGGAGACCATTTGGTCTTGTGGTCACACACTATCCTCAAATCCATATATACATCCAAGAAAGCGGCTACGGCAATCCTAACAGAAGAAAAGGGAGGACACGTTCCAAAGGAGAGAGAGGGTGCCCCCCTAACAACAACATACCAGCACGGCTTTGTGGTAGCCTTGACCCACACAAGTGCACTAGACCTCCTGTAATTAAGAGGTCCAAGAAATCTGGTAAGAGTACAACCATCCGTGGTGGAGGTTCTTTTCACATTTGGAACACTGTGGTGCATGTCGGGCATCTTTTTTATATTTGATCAAGGATTATATTATTTCATCACTCGTCACATTGGACTTTATCTATATGGACTTTTATCTATTAGGAGATTTATGAGTTTACTCACTGTTATTATTTTTTACACTTGATTTCACTTTCATGTTTCATTTGATTTATGTCTCATACACCAGCGCAGCTTTTTTTCATGTTTTGTAATTTTTGGGTGTAGGAATCACACTTTATTGTTGCAGCTGTGTCAAAGAGGGAAGTGTCTATTAGGGTTAGCGCAGTTTTCCTATTCACATTTAATACGATAACTTGCAATGTGAACAAAAAACCCATGACTAATGGATCCCTAGTAGATCCACACAAGCAGCTGTGAATGGCTCCGTCCCGACCCCACCCCACCCAACCCGCCCCGAACAAACAGAGGGGCTGGGTGCAACGGTGCCAGGCCCGAGGATCACAGGGATCCCGAGACCCCCCAGGCCCCACAGAAAATTCCCGTTAGGCACAGAGGGGAGCCCTTGTACTGAAAAACAACGTAGAGCCAAACTGTAGAGATCGAGAAATCGGCCAGAGTCAAGCCAAGGCAAACAAGGAACATTGTAACACTACTTTCAGTCAAGGGGTGTGCGAATCCTTAGACCCCTTGGATTGCGGGTTCCTCCACACTGGGGGATGGGGCTCTGAGGAGAGGGGCGCTTGGAGGGGCCCCCACTTTTGGAGTGAAGGTTGGATGATGAGTCCAGGGAAATAATGTTCAGCTTGATCAAAAGTTGTTCTCCCTCCTGGAAGGTACTGAAGCCATACTTTTTGCCCTTATATGAGAAGGAAAGGCGAAAAGGGATGGACCACCAGTATTTGATGGATTTTTGGGCGAGAGCATCCAGTAGGGGCTTCAGGGACCTCCGTTTTTGGATGGTGACAGGAGAGATATCGGCAAACACTTGTAATGCGTGACCCTGGAATGAAAGTTGGGGAGAGTTCCTGGACAGTCTCATGATCTCCTCCTTAACTGCATAAAAGTGGGGCTTGACCAGGACATCTCTGGGCATACCATCCGAGCGGGGGGCCTGGAGAGCCCTGTGGGCCCTATCCAGTTCCATCCTGTGTTCCGGGATATTAAGGATAAGGTCCTTGATGAAGGATTGTACTGCACCTGATACATCCGTGATGGATTCCGGGAGCCCTCGGATTCTGAAATTGTATCTCCGGGAACGGTTCTCGAGATCTTCAATTTTGGAGAGGGCTGTGTCTAGCTGGTTCTGGAGGTCCTGAATGCGCGATGTGCTTTGGTTCGCTCTGGCAATTGTTTGATCTGTCTTTTGTTCTATAGTGTCAATTCTGGTCCCCAGATTTTGGAGGTCTGTTTGGATGGTAGAAGTGATTTGGGAGGCAGTCTGCGCCAGGCCCATGGAGAGCATCTTGGAGAAAGTCTCCATCAGGAACCTCATATCTGAGTGCAGAATTGGTGTGGGAGACCCCAAAATTCCCGGATTGTCCAGGTCAGGAGCCCGGGCTCCGGAGGGAGAAGCAAACATTTCATCCAAAGTCCTCTCCAGAAAGGAGACCGTGGAAGCTGTATAGAGGGTCTGGGGGTTAAATGGCTATGGGGTAGGGGGTCCTGGACTCGTAAGGATTTGTGAGCCCCCCTCCACACCCGCTTCCATATCCTCAGAGTTGACCGTATGATCGGGCTGAGTCTCAGGGGGCAAGGGGGAGCTCTCAGGGGTCTGGACCCCAAAACTCGGGTGTTTGGATATGTCCCTCTTGACGGGTTCCTTAGTGGGGCAGAAGAGAAGACAGATGGAGCTCCCAGGGCCAGCTTGTGCAATGAACAAGGGTTCAGAAGTCCAGGGGTAGCAGAGAGGGGAGCGTGGAGGGTGATAGCCAGTGAGACAGTTATGAGGATCAAAAAATGCAAACTGGGAGTGCTGCTGTCCCCTTGCTGCAGAGCTAGAGCTTAGGCCTTATGCTCCCTTGCACTTCGCTGGCCTTAAAGCAAACCCCTGATATCCTGTGGTATGGGGAAGAACTCCCTAGAGAGGTAGGGACCCCCTATGTCTGATGGCAGCTGAGGAAAACTCTCCTTGCTTTCAGGTACCTGGTAATCCAGGGAGCGTTGTGTGGAGGGGAAGGCCACAGCCTCGGCCTCTCCCACTAGCCTTATCAGGTGCTCCTGCAGGGACCCCCCAGGCTCTGATAGTTACCCGGGGATGCACCGTGGCTGGTTCCTCCTCTGAGTGCTTAATGTGGAGCCCTCAGTCCTCTGGGCTGCAACTGGAGGGCCGCGGGGCCCCGCGTGTTTGTAGGCTGCAGCCGCGGCCTCGCGTAGTGGACGCACCCAGCCGGAAGCACTACACCAAGCGGACGAGAGTGCCTGGTGGACTCTCCTATGGGCATCCGTTGTTGGGGGTTCCTACGTTGTGGGGCGGGCAACCCCTCTTGAAGCTGCTGGTGGGCTGTAGGAGTGGAGTGGGACAGAGCTCTGAGATCACGCCGCCATCCTGGACCTCCCGCAATTTCTTATTTATTGCACCCTATGTCTTTTCTGCAATACAAATTTATCATGCTCACAAATTTTTAATTAAGGGCAAAGTTCTGCTTTAAAGTACATTGTAAAACCCTAACTGAATGGCATTTAGTTTTTTAGGGCACAATTATGGGTGTCAAAAACAATTGCTATTTTTTCATAAAATACATGTTTTCACCTTTTTTTCTTTACTTCTTTTCTTCATGCATGCACCCCAGGATGGCCGAATGGTATTTCACCATGTACTGTAGGTTTACTAATGATGAACAGTAGACCATACCTGCATTATGTGTATTGAAATTAACACTGGCAGTCCCCGACAGAAATCCACATGACAGGATGACAATAGAGGAACAAAATTAGGAAAGAGTGACAAGGGTTTTTACCTGAAAACAGTAAGTGCATGAACAAGGACCTTCACAGATGGATCACCAGGTGTTTTTTCTCATGCAGCATAATGTCATCAAGAGAGAGAGGGCACGGCCACAAAATGTTTCATGATATCTGGTCCTAGGTTACATTTTTGCTACAATACCACTGCAAGGTAATGAGGAAAACATGTTTATTGATCTTATTTAGTGATATGAACAGGACCTAATTTTAAAAACAATATCCTGCCTTTATTTAGCTTGTAGTAATATTGCAGGTTTACTACCTCTGCAGCTAATATCTGCATGCATAAACCTAGTAATTTATTGTACTAATCACTATTGTTTCAAATAAAAAAGTAATTCCAACCATCTCTGAATTAAATTTCATTTTGTTATGTCTTAAGTCTGTAAGAAAATGAAAACTTCCAGCATGTAAAGTTGTTTTATAACAGCATGAGTTATATTGATAGCAGCAGGGATCCAAAAACTGTATGTAACAAAATAATAATCCCATAATATTATTATATTTGCTAGTAAGCACAAAACACATATTATCTACGTAGACAAGTTTTGGCAGCTGGAAATAAAACAATAAGATTAAGAATTTAAACAAGATGCTATAAAATGAATTCAGTATGTCCTTAGTGTTATCATTGCATTTAACAAAACAAGGTTCCTAGATTTACAGTAAGGGGTTGTTCACACCAGGTGCCTTGAGCTGTATTGCCATTGACACAGAGGAAACAACTGTTTTCTATGTGTTCCATTCATACCAAACAGATACGTTCTTGTGTATTACATAAAAATGCAGCATGTCTGCATTTTTACGTAGCACAACACACAATAAAACATTGAAACACACTGCAGCAAATTGCGTTGTTATGCATAAAGTTGAATGATGTCTAATTTAGTGACACTTCAATGAAATATAAAAAGAGAAAACGTGTTATATGTACAGTATAATGTGTATTAACTCGTGTAAAGGGTTCTAAGAATGAGATGCAATACAATTAGTTCAGAACACTTATATTACCTTTGCAGTATGAAAGGAGCACTCCACCACTATGGGAATACTTATATTGTAAAGCTCCATAGGAATGATTGAAGAGAGTGCATAAGCAGATCTGGTTGGGAAGATTTTGACAAGCAGAGTTCTACTTGGGCCTCATACACATGGACGTTTTTTACCGCTGCATTTTTTAGCTTTTTTTGCAGCTCTCTGTGTTATTCAATGGCCCCATACAAAGTTTTTGAGCTGTAGATGGCTTTGGCGTTCTTAAGCTGAAAATCGAACGCAGGACCTGCGCATTCCGAGGCTGTAGCGTTATGGGGTTTTTTACGCTGAGCCAGCAAACCGCTCACTAACGTGCACTAACAATGTAGCGACGTTAACCGGCGTTTTTAGTGCCCGCGTTTTCAGGTTCAAAAATAAGCAGAGGAATGTTTTTTTAACAAAACGCGATGAAGCACTGACACTCATTAACACAGACGATTATTTTGAAGCCGGTTTTTGCCTGACGTCGGTCCCAACGTTTTGCTATTACGCCCGTGTGTATGAGGCCTTTGAGATAATTGTTTAGGTAGGGAACAGGTGAGTCTAAGACTAGAGAAAGGGGTACTACTATATGCATGCAGTTACAGTTTACACTAACTTGATATTAACTGGTGGACTGCTGTTCTAGAATCATAACCAAATAAAAATAGCAGTTGAGTAAAAGAGTTGCCCTGAGATCTAATTGCATTACTATGGATGGAACTGTTGCTATTTTAAATCAACCAAAATATCTCATAGTTAAAGATGAGATTTGTGGTAAACCTGTAGTCCTGCAGAATTTGTCTGAATTCACCCTGACAATTTTTTTGTTTAACCATAATACACTGCATGGCTTTTAAACTGCATATAACAGGGATTTTGGGTAAGTTAACCTCCTTACTATAAAAGGGGACACAGAGAAGCGATAGTGTCAATGTATAGACGCTGCTGTGGGTAAAGGATTTAGAAAGCTATTAAACTACATAAGGAGACATTAAGTCATTTAGAAGACTGTGCTATTATTCCGATTGCTAGTTCTCTTAACAATTAATCCTTTTCTGCCTTTTTAGGGAGATTTTTTGTCTTTAACGTTATGGTTGATTTGAGGCAGCAGTCACTGTTAGCTGGTGTCTCATTCAAAGCTATTTTTTTTTTGTTTTTTTTTTTGTTTTTTCAAGAAAGACTTTCACTAAAATGGACTTTTGTTTCAGGGAGTCAGGGAGTGGTGTTTTGGGATTTTTAATATAATGATCAAGCCTCTTTAGTTTGGGATGGAAGCGCAGCATTTACTTCTAGCTGTCCTTTGTCCACAGCATGCTACTGTATCATTTATAAGAAAAAGAGAAATAACTAAGAGCTAGAACAGTGCGTATCTTAGCCACATCATAGTATATCATCTGTCCTGCCACTTGCTTTTATACCATTGTATGACCTGCACTATATTTTGTAATAAAACATCTGCCAGTGCTCTGGATCTCTGCCACTAACCACCAGTGTGTTTGTAGGGATTAATGGCACTGCCACTGACTATCATACAAGGGTAAGGGAGCTAATTAACATTGCCTATGACAAACGGTGTGAGAAAGGTGGTTGAATAACACCTCCACCCACCACTAATTTGGTGGGAAAGGGGTTTATTAACACTACCACTGACCACCAATGTAGGGGTAAATAACACTGCCACTGGCAACCAATGTGGGGGTGAATTAACACTGCCACAGAAGGAAAGGAGTTACAGGTATCTACCACTGCCATGGACCATCAATGTGGGGAGAGAGGGTTACTAAATACTGCTAGGGGGGATGTAGCTTGGAGCTGCACAGAGATGGCTGCCTGAACCTGAAGCTCTTTTGCTGTGAGAGAAATCTGTTGGCTTTTTCCCATCTATCTAACCACCATGTGCAAGATTGCTAGGTCAGTTTATTCCACAAAGACTCCTTACTCATAATTAGGGCACAACTTACCTGAAATCTGCACCCAGCCTTCCGAGATGTCCTCAGTCTCGTTTTTCTCCCGCCATATAGTTGCACAGTCTGAACAGTCACCTAAGGCCAAAGGGAAAATCGATCCAGAGGCTGTGCTTTTACTTATCCATCAGATGGAGAAGATTTTGGACTTGCTGACCATCGCCTCTGACATAGAGGATCACTTTAGCAGACTTTTGTCTGTTTGTGTTGTGATTATATGTGTGTTTACCCTTGCGTTTATATATGACATGCTTTTGCACTTGCTTGACTGTGTCCCTAATTAGCAGTTACCAAAAAAGCTTCTCCTAGGTGATGCCCCTTTCCATGTCCGTCTGGCTCTCAGGAATTCTATATGTCCCTCTTGCAGAGAAATTTTATATGAATTATTATATTATCATATATATATATATTATATAGAGCCAACAGTTTGCGCAGCGCTTTACAATATGAATGTACTTTTAGTGGTTTGCTGCGCCTCTAGGCAGACATGCTGTTTCATATACAAGCACCTATGGGGCACCTCCTCATACATTTAGATCTATGATAGGCGCAAGACTCTGGGATTTCTGAATGTTTTACTTAGATTAGATTAGATTGGAAGTAGGCTGCCCCCTTTCAGGCGATCCATCTTGTGATACCTTGCACACCTATATATGGCCTATGTTATGTGAATTTCAGGAAACTACCATTGCCCACTGGAATTTGGGCCTGGAAGCCTGTGCACAGATGCGGGAAAAAAAAAAAAGCGCATGCCTGTGCACGCACCTGTGCGCCGACATTAGCGCCAAACAGCCCATTTAAGCGGACAGCACCCTGCAACCAGTGCTGTCCATTCTACAGCGTCCCAGTGTTCCATAGCGATCCGTTCTGAGATCTCCTGTTTACTTGTGACCCGGCTGGACCCTGTATCTGCTTGAACTCTGCCTGCATGGACCCCTAGCTTGCCTACGACCATTATATTGCCTGCCCCCTTTGTACTTCAGTTGCCCACCTGTTGCCAAACCTGACTTCACCCGACCAATCCGACTGCCTGCTCCTTTTGTACTGCTCTGCCCGCATGTTATTGACCCGGCCTGTACCACTACTCTTCAGTCTTGCACGAACCACTGGATGACATCTCACCACCATCTGTGTGCGCTCCAGCCCTCGTGCCCCCCTGCACTCTAGAACTCCTTGTCTGCTCTACCAGGGGTTCTGGAACCAGGGTCGTAAGAGAGGTTGCCCACTGCATAAGTCAGACTCTACCATCAGGTATGTGACAGTGGAGTATTACTTCTTTCTGCTCCGTTCTCTTCCCAGACTCTTGAATTTTTATTCATGGATGGGGTTATGTTGATCTGGGTGCACTTGCTGGCACAAGCATAGCTGCTTGTATAGACTGATGGCTATTAACAGGTTAGTTTGTGCAAGGTGACAGCCTCGGCCTGGGGAGTGAGCTCCTATTCATGCTTTCATCATCTTTAATTCAGTAAGGAGTATGAAAATATCCTGATATCCAAGTTTCCCTGGTTTGGAATCTACACAACCAGGTGATTTATATACAGCAAAAAGAACCAGCACACTGAAGTACGATATCCAATGAATTTATTCCATGCCCATAAAAATACAGCATACGCGGACGCGTTTCGGCTTGTAGCCTTGTTCACAGCATGTTAACAAATGGCATATAACACACATATATACAAAAAGAAAGGGAAAATGGGGAGGGGTCTCCCACTAATGGAAAGAAAGGATTGGCTAATTGAAATTGGGGGTGGAATGTCAAAGCAGGTGAAATCCTTTAATACAAATTCCCAAAAAATGGCCATACATAGACACAAAGAAAAAAAAAAAAAGAGGGCGTAAGGAGTAAAAAAAAAAAAAAAAAAAAATTAAAAAAAAAATATCTGATGGCACAAAAAAAATTCACTGATGTTGCTGGTTAGCGATATTTGCAAATGGCATATAACACACACATATGCAAAAAGAGTCTCCCAGCAAATACAGAGAAAGGATGAGTTAATTGAAATTGGGGGTTAAATGTCAAAGCAGGTGAAATACTTTAATAAAAATTCCCAAAGATCAAAATGGCCATACATAGAAGCAAAGAAGAGAGGAAAAAAAAAAAAGGGGGCGTAAGGAAAAAGGGTGTAAAAATAAAAAAGAGAAAATTGGATGGCACAAAAAAATGCACTGTGTTGCTGGTAAGTGATGTCTGTAAATGTTCTGTAAATGGCATATAACACACATATATACAAAAAGAATCTCCCAGCAAATGCAGAGAAAGGATGAGTTAATTGAAATTGGTGTGAAATGTCAAAGCAGGTGAAATACTTTAATACAAATTCCCAAAGATCAAAATGGCCATACATAGAAGCAAAGAAGAAAAAAAAAAAATTGGATGGCACAAGAAAAATTGCACTGATGTTGCAGGTTAGCGAAGAAAAAGATCAACATTGTAACGAAGGTTCATGCCTTGGGGAATCCTGGTGCAGAGGTTATATATCCACCATACCTCACGTTCCAACAATTTGTGATGAGTGTCCCCACCACGAGGTGGTCTCTTAATCTTCTCCAGCCCATAAAATACAAAGGAAGACAGATTCCCCAAATGAACATATTTAAAACGTTTGGACACATTAGAAAGACCCTTATCAGACTCATGGGAAGAGCCATGATAATGTTCACTAACGTGTGTCCTCAAGGGTCTTGTAGTGCATCCAATGTATTGTAACTTACAGATAGTGCATTCTATGGCATAAACAACCTGTTGTGAGCCACAATTAATATAATCCCGTATATGGAATGCTCTATTTGTAGAACAGGAGTAAACCAAACTAGGTTTCTTAAGATGCCTGTGGCAAAACCTGCAAGTGTTTAAGCCACAGGCATAAGAACCTGTCGCGTGTAACCGAGTCTTGTTAAAAGAAGTGGATGAAAAAAGGCTGGGGGAGAGAAGACCACCCAGAGTGGTGGCACGTCTACTGGAAAACCTGCAGCCTCTCTTAATAATAACATCAAGATCCTTGTCAGTTGATAGAACGGGAAGATGCTTACGGATGATGTTAATAACCTTATTGTACTCATGGGAATATGTGGTAACAAAAGTAATGGAACTATCTTTAGTCTCTCTATTTTTAGTCCTGTTTTTGCAGGGATTGTCAATAAGGGTGTTCCTATCTTTCTTGATGGCTATATTATTAGCCCTCTCAATATATTTATCACTATAGCCTCGTGCTCTTAATCTAGAAGCAACCACCCTAGCTTCTTGTTGAAAGAACTCTGCGCTGGAGCAATTGCGTCTAGTCCTGACAAATTCCCCCACAGGTACCGATTTGATCGTGTGGGAAGGATGGCAACTACTGGCCAATAGGAGTGAATTGCCCACACAAGTCTTACGATACGTGCGGGTGGAAACCGTATTGGAATGAGTATCCCCCAACAATGTGATGTCCAAAAAATTGATATTACATTCGTGGGTCTCATAACTGAAAATGAGTTTAAGAGAGTTGTCATTAACAAAATTGGCAAATTCCACTATATCAGTCTGTGGACCCTTCCATATCAGCAGCAGGTCGTCTATATAACGACCAAACCAAACGATCCTATGAATGTAGGGATTGTCAGGTGAGAACAAGGTTCTCTCCTCCCACCAGCCCATGTAAAGATTGGCTAGGGAGGGAGAGAACCCAGCTCCCATCGAGGGACCAGTGCATTGTAAATAGAGTTGAGCGAACCCGGACTGTAAAGTTCGGGTCTGTACCAAACTTTGAGGTGTCCGGGACCCGGACCCAGACCCGGACTTTTCAAAAAAAGTCCGGGTTCGGGTCCGGGGTTCTGGTAATTTTAATGAAAAATCTTAAAAATGCTGTAAAAAAGCCCAGGAAGGTCCTAGAGATCTGCAAAAGGAAGGAAAATGTGGGTAAGGGTGGGACAAGTGCCCTACAAAGAAATGGGGACAGGGAAATAACTTTAAATATTTTTAAAAAAATAAAAACATAAAAAATGCAAAAATGGAGATCATCTTCAAAATGGGTCTGAAAAGTATTAATTAACATTAGAGGCCATAGAACTGTTCTAAAATCATCTTCAAACTGTGTCAAAAAAGTATAAATAAACCCGGAGTACCCATATCACTGTTCAAATAATCTCATACTGCAGTAGGGACACCTTCCTGTTGGTGCTTTGAGGGACAGATTATCGTTCTAAAATCATCTCATACTGCATTAGGGACAGGTTCCTGTTGGTGCGGTGAGTTACAGATTATCGTTCTAAAATCATCTCATACTGCAGTAAGGACAGTTTCCTGTCAGTGATGTGATTACAGATTATCGTTCTAAAATCAAGTCATGCTACAGTAGGGACAGGTTCCTGTCAGTTCTGTTACGGGACAGATTTTCATTCTAAAATCATCTCATACTGCAGAAGGGTCAGGTTCCTGTCAGTGCTGTGAGGGACAGATTATTGTTTTAAAATCATCTCATACTGCAGTAGGGACACGTTCCTGTCGGTGCTTTGAGGGACAGATTATTGTTCTAAAATCATCTCATACTGCAGTAGGGACAGGTTCCTGTTGGTACTGTGAGATACAGATTATTGTTCTAAAATCATCTCATACTGCAGTAGGGACAGGTTCCTGTTGGTGCGGTGAGTTACAGATCATCATTCTAAAATTATCTCATACTGCAGTAGGGACAGTTTCCTGTCGGTGCTGTGAGGGACAGATTATCGTTCTAAAATCATCTCATACTGCAGTAGGGACAGGTTCCTGGCGGTGCTGTGAGGGACAGATTATTGTTCTAAAATCATCTCATACTGGTGCAGGGAGATGTTCCTGTCAGTGCTTTGAGGGACAGTTTATCGTTCTAAAATCATCTCATACTGCAGTAGGGACAAGTTCCTGGCGATGCTATGAGGGACAGATTATAGTTCTAAAATCATCTCATACTGCAGTAAGGAGAGGTTCCTGTCGGTGCTGTGAGGGACAGATTATCGTTCTACAATCATCTCATACTGGAGTAGGGAGAGGTTCCTGAGGGTGCTGTGAGGGACAGATTATCATTCTAAAATCATCTCATACTGCAGTAAGGACTTGTTCCTGTCGGTGATGTGATGGACAGATTATCATTCTAAAATCATCTCATACTGCACTAGGGACAGGTTCCTGTCGGTGCTGTGAGGGACAGATTAATGTTCTAAAATCATGTCATACTGCAGTAGGGAGAGGTTCCTGTCAGTGCTGTAAAGGAACAGATTATCGTTCTAAAATCATCTCATACTGCAGTAGGGAGAGGTTCCTGTCGGTGCTGTGAGGGACAGATTATCGTTCTACAATCATCTCATACTGGAGTAGGGAGAGGTTCCTGTTGGTGCTGTGAGGGACAGATTATCATTCTAAAATCATCTCATACTGCAGTAAGGACTTGTTCCTGTCGGTGATGTGATGGACAGATTAATGTTCTAAAATCATCTCATACTGCAGTAGGGAGAGGTTCCTGTCGGTGCTGTAAAGGAACAGATTATCGTTCTAAAATCATCTCATACTGCACTAGGGACAGGTTCCTGTCGGTGCTGTGAGGGACAGATTAATGTTCTAAAATCATCTCATACTGCAGTAGGGAGAGGTTCCTGTCGGTGCTGTAAAGGAACAGATTATCGTTCTAAAATCATCTCATACTGCAGTAGGGACAGGTTCCTGTTGGTGCTGTGAGGGACAGATTATTGCTCTAAAATCATATCATACTGCAGTAGGGACAGGTTCTTTGCGGTGCTGT
Organism: Glandirana rugosa; assembly: GCA_018402905.1. Classification (NCBI taxonomy): domain Eukaryota; kingdom Metazoa; phylum Chordata; class Amphibia; order Anura; family Ranidae; genus Glandirana; species Glandirana rugosa. The sequence continues at coordinate 164,576 of BLSH010373194.1, read as the reverse complement.
GAGGGACAGATTATTGTTCTAAAATCATTTCATACTGCAGTAGGGACAGGTTCCTGTCAGTGAGGGAGTGTCGTGGTTGTCCTTGGACAGGGATGACGTCATACTCTACTAAAATCTTGCTATTAGACAAGGAAATGTCGTGGCTGTCCTTGGAGAGGGA
>BLSH010373194.1:129697-141901 GCA_018402905.1 Glandirana rugosa | reverse complement strand
ACGCAGCGAGCCGGGCCGTGACTGCGCAAAGCAGTGTAGGCTGAAGCAGAACTCCCGCACCGGCTCGCCGCGCTGTGTTGTTAAAAAATATCGCCTACTCTCCTTATCATTCAGGCGGGTGGACCAGTACCGCAGTTGGGCAGAGGTCCGTTGCATTTGGTTTATACCCCGGCGAGGATAGACTTTAGTAATAATATCAGATTCTAATGCGCGTTCGTATCTGAATTTAAGAGTTAGCGCTAATCTCATTTCCCATATAAGTATGACATCTTTGGGTTCCATACTCCCTATAACAAATTTGAGGTGTTTAGCAAGCATGCATGTAAGATTTTTTAAGTCTATGCTTGCGCGTAATCTTAGACTATAATAATGATTTCAGATAGGAGCGGCCCCATATTTGGTTTACGTTGCCTGGAGACGGGTTGACGCCATGACCAGGTGGGCGGACTTACTATTCCTCTCATCCGCTATAAAAAATTGTTGTGTCGCGCCGCTCGGCCACGCCCTCAAGACGAAGTCGGATGTGACGAAACGCGTCAGTGCCGGGCCGAGCGACGCAACAGCGGAAGTGAATTGCCGACCATCGAACGAACGCCCTCAGCAGCGGAACGGGCGGGTACCGAACTGTTGAAGGAGGGTACGTTGTGAGAGGCGGCAATGAAACCACGCGCTTTTATGTCTTCCACCATGTGAGTGTTATTTTATGAATATAGACTTCATTTTCAATAAAACGGTTTTACGCTATGAAGGTGTCCCCACTCCCTTCTTGTTTTCATACATCCCTTTGAGCAAACGAAGAGTGCCATCAGAGGAAAGGATCGGAGTGCCATCAGAGGAAAGGATCGCTTTGTTTCAGAAGTGGTGTGAGGGGCCATCTTAGATTCATATCTACATAGCAGTTGGAGCTCAATGCGGTGATCTCACCAGGTTCTGGTGAGTGCATCCCCATAAGGGGACTCCGATCTACTCTCACGAGGTGATAACTTGTTGGTGGAGGGTTAAACATCTGCAAGCGGACTGTGGTAATATTAGAAGAATCGAGTTTTGAGTGCACACCAATAGACTTGGAAGCGCTGCTGTAGGAGTACTTGATTTGACTCCTTTGCATATACATTATTTGAAACGTCTCGTCTAGACTTTTTTCCAGCAGCTGCTCAATACTTATTATTGTTTGTTTCGTGTTCTAGCTTTAAAAGGAGATAGTGCATGTGCGCTGAGCAGAGACTTTTGGGTTTTGGAACTTTTGTGTGGTATTTTGTACTCTGTCATTTGATTACTTGAGCATGGCTGGGGGGATACGGAGGACACAGATGATACACCTCCCACAGAGGACAACTTGTCTTTGCCTCTGGACAGCCTGGCACACATGAGCGACTACATGCTGCAGTGCCTGCTCAATGACAGCCGAGTTGCCCACATTTTATCTTGTGCTGATTGCTGGATGGCCACCCTGCTGGATCCCCATTACAAGGACAACGTGCTGTCCTTAATTCCCTCACTGGAGCCTGACTGGAAGATTTGCAACAACAAGCGCACGCTGGTAGACACGCTGCTGAGGGCATTCCCAAATGACACCGGGGACTCAGTGGAAGCACAAGGTGAAGGCAGAGGAGGAAGAAGAGGTCGCCAACGCAGCTGTGGCACCTCCAGCACCTCAGAATGCAGGGTTAGCATGGCCGAAATGTGGAAAAGCTTTGTCAGCAGCACACCACAACAAACAGCACCACCAGCTGATAGTCAACGTCTTAGCAGGAGTCGGCATTTCAGCAACATGGTGGAACAGTATGTGTGCACACGCCTACATGTACTGACTGATGGGTTTGCCTTATTCAACTTCTGGTGCTCCAAATTGGGCACATGGCCTGAGCTTGCCTTTTATGCCTTGGAGGTGCTGGCCTGCCCTGCAGCCGGTGTATTGTCTGAACGTGTGTTTAGCACGGCAGGGGGCATTATCACAGATAAGCGCAGCCGCCTGTCTTCAGCCAATGTGGACAAGCTAACATTTATTAAAATGAACCAGGCATGGATCCCACAAGACTTGTCTGTACCTTGTGCAGAATAGACATTTAGGCCGTCCTCACACAGCCATTGGTATACTTTTGTTGTTTTGAATATGTCTAAATATTTTGGGGGCTATCCCAATTAGAAAAAAACAAACAAACAAACAAATAACAGTGTTGGCTACCTCCTCCTCCTCCACCTCCACTTCCACCTACACCGCCACGGTCACCGCCTCCTCAACCTCTAGGCTCCTACTCCACATCCACCTCCTCCTCCAATTTTTATTTTTTTATGTGATTTTAAGTTATTTCCCTATCCACATTTGTTTGCAGGGCACTTGTCCTACTCTTACCCACATTTTCCTTCCTTTTGCAGCCCTCTAGCCCTTTCAAGGACTCTTTTAGAGCCATTTTCGTGCCCAAAAGTTCGGGTCACCATTGACTTCAATAGGGTTCGGGGTCCGGGGTCAAGTTCGGTGCCGAACTCGAACTTTTTTGTGAAGTTCGCCGAACCCGAACATCCAGGTATCTGCTCAACTCTACAGGGGAATTCTACTTCACCTGACTCTTCCATCCAGCAAACCATTTTATACTATTACCAGATGAAGTTGATCCCACATAAAAAGGAAGATCAATATGCGATCTATATAAAAAAGCTCTTTGTAACAGCCTCCTCCAGCCAGCACAATTTCACAGGTTTCCAGCAAACTAGGCTCAAAAGAGTTAACACTAAGCAAAGGGGATGTAATCTCAAGAAATCACAAAGGAGCTGAGGTAGTGTAATAGTGATAAACAGTATACCTTTATTTATCAGTCAAGTACATACAGTACTTACACAGCCAAAAAAAGCAGGAAACAGAGCACAAAACAGAGAAAACACCACCCCTGAGATACAGTGGGTGTGACATTACAGGCTGACATGTCTCACTCATGTAAAAAAATTGTTGCATTATTGATTTGCACATTTATACAGTATGTGGTTTATATTGAATGTATATATGTGTTTACATAAGTACTGGCACTTTTTGAATCACAATTTATTGTTTAGAAATGTTAAAGGGGAAGTGCAGCTATTCATTTTTAAATATATAGCGTTTTGTATTCCAAATATGTAGTGTGCTGCACCCACTAGACACTAAGCTCAAAAATATTTCCTTTTATTTTTTTATGGGATTATCCCATAAAAAGTGCTTGCGGTCCCCTAGGAAATCCATACCAGACCCTCAATCAGAGCATGCAACCTGGCTGACCAGGAAAGGGAGGGAGGAGCATGCGCCCCCTCCTCAACCATACCAGGCCACATGTTTTCAACACCGGGTGGGTTGACAGGTGGGGTCCTCTGGCAAAGTACCTTATCTCCATGTTGATGATTATATGAAAAAAAACCCTCATATTGGGACTTTAGCGGCAATGGGTCATTGTGTAGGTGAGATAGAAGGAGGTGGAAAGAGTATTAAAAGTTTTACAAATTCTTTATTGTTATAAAACTGTATACAACTTACAATGCATATTAAATATAGAAAGGATAATTTTCCAGATACAAAGTACTCAAGGATAAGATCACCAGACAGAAGGTGACGATGGAAAACAACCAACGCGTTTCGAAATAGATTTTTCTTCTTCAGGGGTGCATAAACATTACTAAAGGAAGATTGTCTTCTATAATAAAGCGATCACATTTAGAATGATATACAAAACACAGTACTGCATTTTTTCTACATGATTTTACATGCATATCAATTTCTAATTTGAAAAGCAATGAGTGCATCCATAAATAATACCCAAAGTTAAAAAATTGGCTGCATGTTATCCTCTGAGCATCACCGAAAAGCATCAATGCCAGTGCCTGACCGGTGATCCACTGGTGTCGAGTTTTTCACTGCAAGAGGGGCAGGGCACTGGTATAAATGCTATTCAAAAGAAATAAATATAAATCCATAATGTTTGACTAAACAAGTGGAACCATATCATGAGGTGGAATGGAGAGATAATAGGGAGGTAGGTACCAAGATCTGAAGTATTTATGCACAGCACGGTCACCAAAAATGAGGTAGCGCTGTTTAGGTAATATTCAAAATGTGTTGCATCATCTATAGACACATTCATAAATATCAAACAAATGTCTTTCCACGAGGATGGACATAAGGGGAAAGGAAGGAAGGAAAGGGGTAGGAAGGGAATGGGAAGAGGGAGAAATGGCAGGGGAGGGGGTGAGGGGTTGTATCATTGATGTTTTAAAATGTCAAAAGACACATCTGTGTATTTAAACTGTGTTATATAAACATACTGAAGGGGCCATAGTATGTTTGTACACAGAGGGGTCAGTATGTGGACAGGCAAGTCAATAGAGAGGGAGCTATCCCAGGGTCATATCTCCAAAACCTATAGCAGATCAAAATAAAGATAGTGAAAAGTAAATAAGTTGATAAACAGTAAAACAAGCAATCAATTTGAATATTAACCTCAATACAGCAAATGAGGTGCTCACCTGTGGATTTAGAGTGCATTTGTGCAGATGGCTGTGCAGTCAGAGGGCAGCTAGACAGCTCCATGTTGATGAGGGCCTCTTCCCTGCAACCCTTGCCTGGTGGAGCTTTTAAGAATCTAGAAGCCTACTTTAACCCCTCCATGAGGAAGGTAAAACAAATCTTAATGCTTTATCACAGGTTTGAAATGTTGACATGTGTTAGTAAAACTGCACATATCATCCCAACTACTTAGTATATCCAGGTGAATTATACTCCATTTTTTGCAGGACACACTGAACTTTAATTTGGTGGTAAATGGTAATTAATATCTCCCATATTTTTATTTTCAAAGAAAAACTGGAACAAAAAAAAATGTTTTAAAATGTAGCTTTATATTTCTTTTTATTACCAAAACCCACCACCAAAGAATACCTCAAATATTTTTTCCTGCTGCTTCTGATTATTGCAGTGATGCCACATATGTGTATATTATTTGTTGTTTGTATCTGTAGTAGGGCCCAGAATCAATAGTGCACTTTTTTATCCTACCAAAAAACACACTGACGCTGAAACTAATTTAAAAAATGCTTTTTTAATCCTGCCTCAAATACACTGACTCTGACCTCTGGCCCTAATCTTTAACTCTGACCATGACCTTTGACCCTAACATTGACTGTAACACTAATCCAGACACTGACCTAGATTACACCTGATCTAGCTATTTTATCTTTATTTTTTATTTATTTTTTTATTTTTTTACTCACTTTTCTTTGTTTACATTTTCTCTTCTAGCAAGGAGAAAAAAGTTCAATGTATCTTTTTTCTTATTCTTTTTTTAAATTCTTTATTTAAAGGTATGCATCAAAGTAACATGGCAGGATAATATGAATGAGTACATATAGGCCAGGAAAAAGAATCATTGGCAGAACAGAAAATTGTGCTGCAAATAAAAATATTAATTAACACCATACAGATATATTTCCCAATTTGAACTTCCATCAAGATGAAAGGCATGAGACCTCATGGACAGGGCCACTGATGGGGGGGGGGGGGGGACCACCAGTCCTCCTGTGGGGGGCCCGGGGAAACAGTGGTGCCCAAACAGTCAGGGGTGCAGCAGGCAGACGGTAGCAATTGCAGAGCAGTGCCCTGCATGTTTCTCCCCCTCTCCCTCCCATGACTTTCAGATGATGGAGGGGAAGGCACACACAGTGTAACAAACCAATAAAGCTGCTCATCTGAGTGGGAGTGCTGATAAATTGTTCTGCCTCCCGCCACATCTTTAGCCAATCAGCTTTCCTCTGTAACCCTCCCTTTATCCAGCCCACCACATTTGATCAGAAGAAGCTAGTGGCTAAACCAGGGTGGGATGGAGAGGATCCGACATACCTGAGTATGAAGAAGGTATGATGATCACATTTCATCTAACAGATCACTCAGTGCCCACAGTGGATTCTACACAACTAGATCTATAGAAACAGCTGATCATCATCACTAATATTTCACATGCTCACATGTAATGCCGGCTGCAGAAGTCATCATCAGCGTATTCTCCGTTCCTGTGTGCAGATTAGGCACTAAACACACTGATCAAGGGATGACTTCCCCTGGCTAATCTTTTTTATTTACACTGCACACAGGACGGTGAACACACTGATAATAATTATTAAACTTCTGGAAGATGCTGCAGCCAGCATTAGATATGAGAATGTGGCATGTTGTTAGTAATAAACTTCAGCTGTTTCTTTAGAGCCATTTTTGTCCTTATGTTATCTTTGCAGAAATTAGGCTGGTCGGGCTATGGGCTTTATAGACCTATTAACCATTTATTGTCCTCCTGTGCTTGAGCAATTGACTGTTATTAAAGGTTTTTTTTTGGGACTTTGTTATATCTTGTAAACCTCTGTTTACACATAGCACAGTGATCAATATTTTTCCACACTGGAAGAACACTGGTCACTGCTAGGTCTGCTTGTACTATGTCTGCAGTCTCTAATCATCTCCTGTAGTATATCTGCAGTTTCTGACCATCTCCTGTACTATGTCTGCAGCCTCTGATCGTCTCCTGTACTATGTCTGCAGTCTCTCACTGTCTCCTGTACTATGTCTGCAGTCTCTGACCACCTCTTGTACCATGTCTGCAGTCTCTGACCATCCCCTGTACCATGTTTGCAGTCTCTGACCGTCTCCTGTAGTATGCCCACAGTCTCTTATCACCTCATGTAGCGTATCTACAGTGTCTGACCATTTCCAATGCATGGCTGCAGTCTCTAAACATCACCTGTAGTATGCCTGCAGTCTCTGACCATCTCCTGTAGTATAGCTGCAGTCTCTGATAATCTCCTGTAGTATGCCTGCAGTCTCTGATCATCTCCTGTAGTATATCTGCAGTCTCTGATCATCTCCTGTAGTATGCCTGCAGTCTCTGACCACCTCCTGTAGTGTAGTTGCAGTCTCTGATCATCCCCTGTAGTATGTATGCAGTCTCTGATCACCTCCTGTAGTATGCCTGCAGTCTCTGATCATCTCCTATAGTATATCTGCTATTAAACAAGTGGTAGGCGCAGGACCAAGCACTAAGTCCTGTAGAGTCCATATATTCCTGTGTGTGATGATATAATACAAAATCGACATCCAGGGCAGCACTCCTAGGAAGGAAGCCAATCCCAATGCTGCAGAAAAAACAAGAAAGAAGGCGCCTCTGGGTGCAGACGTTAATAAAATGTATTTAAAAGCATAGCAATAAGCTACTCACATATTAAGGGTAAAAACCAAAGCACATCCATGAGGGAGACAATTGCACCAAGCAGCTGGAGAGTGGTGACCATAGAACAATCGCCGCTGGATCCGCATGGTGGAGAGACCATCGAGAGAAGAGCCGGGATCGTGACCGGCCGTGTCAACGCCAGCTATCTGTGTCAAGTCCAGAGTGTCGAGTCCCAGCGTCAGAGACTCACTACGTCACAATCATGCAATGCATTTCGGAGCGTGCAGCCAGTGATGGACAGAACAGGCGTGCTCTTTCATCAGGCATTCTGTAAAGTCTGTGCTTACTCTTTTTATTGGCCGGGAGCAGGTGTCAGCGAATATGTTGATTATGGGTGCGCCCCCGGTGGTCAACAAAATAAAGACTAAATAAAAACATTGACAGTGAATGTATATATATAAAAAAAGATGGCAATCAAGCTAAAAAAACGGCTGATGGTTTGATAGAGTTGGAAATTATTAAAAGGATATATACTTATATAAAACATCCTAATGTATAAGAACTTGTTGGGATATTAAGATACAGGATGATGCATAAGTAAAAATACATAATGAGATGTATATATAGGAGACATGATAGGGAAACAAATAATGATATGATCATCATCATGACCAGCTGTAAATAGCTGATACATGACGATGTCAGGTAATGGGTTGGGCTCCTAATTCATTACAGGTATCTACTACCATGAATAATTGTCATATGAATATATATATAGAGGAAAAACAGGGGGGACAGGGAGGGAGAGGGGAAGGGAGGAGGAGAGGAGGGAGAGAGGAGGGGAGAAATGATAAATATAACAATATAGGGATAGAATATCACAGCGAGATGCACTCGTTATGCATACCATAAGAACGTCAATGGATATCAAAGAAGTATGAGGTGTGAATAAATCTAATGAAAGAAATTAAGGGATATTCATATAGTTGTGTGGTAGCCGTGCTTCTCAGCATACTCACAGCATGATGTCCCGCCACCCCCACGAAAAAGGAAAAGAATACACACAAAGAGAAACAGAACAACTCCCTGGGACCTGAAATCAAGGGAAATGTATTACATTGTGACAAGTGAATGGAACATGAGAATATTATAATACAGTGGCTTTCTCAATTCCCTCGTTCAGGCCTCCGGGAGAGAGAACATCAAGATTATAAATCCAAAATGTCTCTCTAGAGCAGAGCCTACTGAAACGCTCTGCCTCAGAGAGAGATCTGGAGATTTGTTCAATCACCAGACTTCTAAGCCATCTGTGGATTGGTTATGAAATTCAGCAAAGTGGCGAGGGACACTGTGGATGTCTTTGCCCTCCTCCATCAATCTTCTATGATGGCCGAAACGTTGTCGCAAAGGGCGAATAGTTCCTCCGACATAGATCAAGCCACACAGGCAAGGGAGTGCATAGACCATGTGATCTGAAGAACAGTTGAAAAAACCATCCAACTGATATGTCTTGCTTCTGTAGCAAAAAGATTTACGTCCATGTTGGACAAACTGGCAGGTTTTGCATCGTGCCTTCCAGCACTGGTACATACCTACCAGAGGTATAAGTACCAGAGGGTTGGGGTCAGGAAGCAAGGGTTTAATTTTACTGGGGGCAATTTTATTTTTGAGATTAGGTAGGTAGGTATGTGACCCTGGGACGGTTGGGTAGAATGGAGCCAAGATGGGGATCTGTGCGTAGTATGTCCCAATGTCTAGACAGAATCCTCCCCTTCTTGTACTGTCAATTGAAGGTGGTAACGAATCTAAAAGATTGATCGTCAGTACTGGTTTTAGTTCTGGGTGGCTTACCGCTCCGATAGAACTCACAGACTTGGTCAATAAGGGATACAGGATATTGTTTATCCAGAAAATTTTCTTTAAGGAGATTGCTTTGTATGGCATAATCTGTATCTAGCGTACAGGTCTGTCGTAATCGACAGAACTGCCCCTTAGGGATATTGCTGATCCATTTAGGGTAGTGACAGCTATTAAAATGTAAAAAGGAATTACCTGTGATGGCATTTGTATAGTTCCTAGCACAAATTCTACCTTTATCATGCCTAAGTTTAAGGTCCAAAAAGGCTAGATTGTTGGCATCCATGACTGAGGTAAAGGAAAGACTGTTTGGGTTATTATTACAATACTCTACAAACAGGTCAATACAGTCAGGGGAGCCATCCCAAATGATGATGATATCATCTATATATCGTCCATAAAAGATGATATTCTTGGAAAAGGGGTTATTACGCCATATGTAGTTTGTTTCCCAATACACCATTGCCAGATTGGCATAAGTTGTGTCAAAATTGGCCCCCATGGCTGTGCCCTGCATTTGCAGATAAAAGTCATCCTCAAAACTAAAATAATTATGAGATAGTCAAAACTTAGTGACATCTAAAATGAAGGAGACTTGTCTCGGATTCATGTAAGGAACCTGGGCGAGAAAAAAGTCCAAATTCATGGGGAATGGAGGAGGTGTACAACGAGTTCACGTCCAACGAGAGCCACATATAGCTAGATTCCCAGGCATATAATGAGATTAAGTCTAAGAGATGTGTTCCATCTCTAATATAAGACTGCAGTTGATGTGCTAAGGGTTGAAGGAACTCATCTATTTTCTACCCAGACCATGCTAAGGGACCACATTTGGAATCCTTTTTGTGTTAACTCTATCAAACCATCAGTCTGTTTTTTAGCTTGATTACCACCTTTTTATATATATATACATTCACTATCAATGCTTTTATTTAGTCTCTATTTTGTTGACCACCGGGTGCGCAGCCATAATCAGCATATTCGCTGATGCCTGCTCCCGGCAAATTAAAAGAGTAAGCACGATTGTGACGTAGTGACTCTCTGACGCTGTGACTCGACACTCTGGACTTGACACAGATAGCTGGCGTTGATACGGCCGGTCACGATCCCGGCTCTTCTCTGGATGGTCTCTCCACCGTGCGGATCCAGCGGCGATTGTTCTATGGTTCTATGGTGACCACTCTGCAGCTGCTTGGGGCAATTGTCCCCCAGGGATGTGCTTTGGTTTTTACCCTTAATATGTGAGTAGCTTATTGCTATGCTTTCCCCATAGCATAACACAGGCTACCCGCACACAGCTCCAGCCACATAAAAAAGTAAAAAACACTGAATCCCACTGTACAGGCCACATCACCCATGTGACTGTGCCCCAAGACCTCATTTACGCACCAAACTTTATTTATTAACTCAATGCAGTTGTATCTTTTAGATTCAGCAGGAATTTTATAAGTGATGTTATGTTTGTGTCTACTAATAATGATTTTTTTTGTAACAATATTGTTTTGATATTTTTGTGGGGTCACTGCCAGGTAGGCTGTATGGGGCCCCATGATTTCTAACAGTGGTCCTTCTCCTGGATTCTATAAACATACAGTTTAAGGTAACAGCTAGTGAGAGAACAAAACAAGTTCAGGAACACAGGAATCTGAAAATAATATTTAGTAAAAGGGAAGAGAAACACTGTAGGGTGTCTGGAAGGAGAGAGGAAACAGAAGAAGAGAAGAAAGAGATGAAATAAAATGTGTCGGGGGGATTTAATAGGATGATGGGGCCCATATAAAGGCTGAGAGTCCACGCTAGGGGCAACATGACCTCAAATCAAACCCAATGCGGTATATGTTGGCAGGTTAGGATACTTTTTTCTTATTCAAGAGGAGAAAAAAATAAGTTCAATGACTGATTACTGTGATATGCAATCAGAAGCTATCAGAGTGATCAGGTACTCTCGCTTCCCGATCATTGGACGGCTAGAGTTCGGTTTCTCAGCACAAACACAATGGCACATATGCGGCTCCATGGAAGAAGACCTACTTTTGTGAGGCAGTACATATGATTATGCTAATCAGCAAGGGGTCAGCAATAATGGAGCACTCAGATACCACCCCCTATTTGAATCAGTATTGGGCTCATATTAGGTATGGGCCCACGGTTTGAGTTGAATCTAGAATATTATGGGGCATTCGCAGCGACTTTGCCGCTGCAGAGTGCCCCATAATGCATTGCGCGCAGACTGCACGCACAGCTCCTCCCCTTTGGGAGGTTTCCCACCATCTGTGCGCTTTTTGCTCTGATTCTTTAGTGGGGCCACCCGGCGATGTAAGCGAGCGACCCCACCCCTTCTGGCATCATGTGATGTCAGAGAGGGCGGGTCAAGCGCATACATCACCAAGTGGCCCCATCCTGCCATATAAATAAACTGTCACAACAAACCAAGCTCAGTCGGTGGGAGCCCTCCCATGTAGGAGGAGCTGTTGCGGCTTTTTTTTTTTTTTCGGGTCCATGCGTGCCATGATTGATGATGGATTACAACGGGGACACTTATTTTTATTTTTTATCATTTAATAAAGGACTTGTCCCTCATTGTCTCCTGTGTTTTTTTATTTTTTGACACTTTTTGGTGAATTAGTAGGGATACGATGTACCCGATACTAATTCACATGAGGGGTCGGGATCTGGGGGCCCCCTTATTAAAGGGGGCTTCCAGATTCCGATAAGCCCCCCCACCCATAAACCCCCACAACCACAGCCTAGGGTTGTGGGGAAGAGGCTCTTGTCCCCATCAACATGGGGACAAGGTGCTTTGCAGTGAGGGGCGCAGAGTCCCCCCTGCCCCAAAGCACCCATACTCCCCATGTTGAGGCCATGTAGCCTGGTACGGTTCAGGGGGGTGCTCACTCATCCCCCCCAATCCTGGCCAGCCAGGTTGCATGCTCGAATAAGGGTCTGGTTTGGATTTTAGGGGGTACCCCACCTCAAATTTCTTTTTAATTTTGGTGCGGAGTTAAATAAATATAAATAACAATTTTTCCTTCACAAATGTCATTTTTCTCTGGCTATGTTCTAAACATCACAGAGTTGCACCCTTCTACAGGCAGACTAAGCCACATCTTCCCACGTTGAGACACTACAAATCTTGTATCGGTCTCTTTTTACTGTAAACACTTCCTTTTTA
>BLSH010373194.1:114120-129687 GCA_018402905.1 Glandirana rugosa | reverse complement strand
TTAATAACAGTTCTTAGATAAATATATTTAAAGGAATATTTACTTTTTATTGTTTCACTTTAAGCATTATTAAAATCACTGCTCGATTTAAAAAGCTTTTTTTTGCATTGATACATGTCCCCTAGGGCATAACACGGGTCCCCATACACTTTTAGGGCAATAACTTGCATATAAACCTTTAACATGAGCAATTTTTAATGTTCGGATCCCATAGACATTAACAGTGTTCGAATGTTCACACAAATTTTTTGCCTGCTCGCATGTTCTGGTGCGAACCAAACTGGCGGGGTGTGCGGTCTATCCCTAGCTCATATTACCCCTACTCATACACAAAAAAAATTGTAACCAATAATACAGATTTTTTTTTATTCCCTCTCTTCTGATATACTGGACTTGTAGCTTTCACACAATAATAAATAGATTCTTGACAATAATTGTAATCATATATTGGTAGAATTGGGTCATTTTTGGAGTGATAACAATTGCTGTGATTTTGAAGTAGACAGTCTACAATGATGTTGTTCTAAGATTATAAATACATTTTATATGTATTTTGTGCTTTATGCAAAAACGTCTATTTCTGGACTGCAGCATCAGAATATATTAATCAGAATGATGTGAAATTTAAAGAACATAATTTTGCTTTTACAATACATTTGGATAAAACTACAGGAGCTCTTACCTCACATGAAGCAATCAAGTACACAATTAATCATCCTGGCAACATCTAATGTAGATTGGATTAAAAAAAAAGTTCTCCTTGCTATAAATTTGATTTTGATTCAGCTGGGATGTGTTATCATTTCATTCCAATTCTATCTCCTTGCAAGTTCTTGTATGTTTCACCTTCAAATGTTACATGAGAGCCTGTTTTAGTTACAATTACCTCTACTTATCTTTAATAATAGAATACATATTTGCATATACTTAATATAATTTTGGTAATAAATGAAAGGAAAAAATAACATGTCATTCTCAATTGTTCCAGAATATATAAACAAAATAGAAAAACATGTTCTGAGTTAAGTATAAAATGTTACAATTTCTTGATGTTGAAAGGAAGGAGAATAAACACATTTCATCTGGGTGACTGACGTAATGCTGCAGTGTTCAGCAATGGTCATGTCATGGTTACAACTAAAGGAATGTGGTTAATAGAAATGGGATTTTTATACATTTATAAAATGTCAGGTGATATTTTCTCAGTGGTAATAATTTTGTATTCACTACAAACCAGAGGGTTTGCAAAACTGTGTAAGACTGGCTAGACCACCATGATTCATGCAAAGATTCGTCGTCACAGAGAGAGTTACCAAATATGAAGCCCTATGGTCCCCTTGGGTAACATGCTTTCTCCCACCCACATGTGGTGAATCTCTTCTGCTTCCATGAGCAGTTCACTTAATGGAAAGGTCCCTGATGTGCCCCACACAGCCCATTCTAGAGACACCTGGGGTTTCCTTACCCCCACTCCTCTCTACCTTATCCCTTCTATTTCTCATCACATCATTCTCTCTTACCCCCCACCCCCGGCTCCCCCTGGCTCCCCCTCTATATCTCTCTTTCCATCCTTCTCTGTACAACCAACCTCCTTTATTAGGTGGCCAATTATCGGTTATACTTGGGAATGGTATTGTGAATATATTGTTTCACTATTGCTATGCTTAGTGAGTCACGTTTATTCCCTATCTACTTGCATATGAGCCACCTACTACTTTGTATGTACAAGTCTACTGGGCTTTTAGATATGGCTCCTGTTTTCAAACATTTGTTTCACCCACCCTCATATGCATAGCTATTCTTATGTCATTTGATTTTGGCTACTGTTATATTTCAAAACTGTTTGTAGTCCATTCATGGACCAAAGTCTAAACTTATTGTACCATACATTGGCTAATAATAAAAGTGTTTGAACAAGCAAGACTGGCTAGACTAATTATGTGTCCATTTTATGATCCCCATGCTTTAAATAGGAAGTACATGGGGCAGAGTTATGCAAGCAATTTCACGTGTCCATTTATTTTTTGTTTCCCCTCTACAACATTTTTTTTGGAGAACATATGATTTATTGTCATATATTTATGTAAAAGGCTTAGGTGAGTAAATTTTTTGCTTTGAACCCCACACAGAACTGTACAGCTGCTCCGGAAGGTTTACCCCCTTCATGACCAATCCGTGCGTTATTTTAACTGACAATTGCGTGGTCGTGCAATGCTGTCACAAATAATATTGATGTCCTTTTTTTGCCACGTATAGAGCTTTCTTTTGATGGTATTTGATCACCTCTGCAGGTTTTTATTTTTTGCGCTATAAGCAAAAAAAAAAACAACAATTTTGAAAAAAAAATATATATATATATTTTACTTTTTGCTATAAAACACATCCAAAAAAAATCTTTAAAATCAAGTTTCTTCATCAATTTAAGCCAATATGTATTCTGCTACATATTTTTGGTAAAAAAAATCCCAATAAGTGTATATTGGTTGGTTTGCACAAACGTTAGAGTCTACAAACTGTGGGATATTTTTTTTTAAATTTGAATTTTATTGATTCAAATAAAGGTCAGGTACAAGTAATATCAAATACATCAGTGTACATACATTTAACAATGTATAAGCAGGTCAGGTGATGGGTAACATCACCAAAACAATGTGATGAGTAGGTATTGTCGATGAAGGGTAGAGATAAGCAACTTGAACACACAAAGGAAGGGGTGGAAAGACGAGGGGTGCTGCCCTTGCAAGGTAGGGGCCGCGCACCCCGTCCTCACAGAACAGACAGGTGAATATGTCAAGCTAGTAACTAGTAACAACTTAAGAGCATTCAGTGTGGAAGTGCATAGTAGCTCTAACGAATTAGCTGCTTAGAATGGTAGGTTGCACTTAGGATGTTTCAACCATAGATTCCATCTTCTTTGAAATAGGGGGACTTGGAGGTGAGCCTTGGCAAACATATATTCCATGAGACCTTGATTGTTTATAGAGGAGAGGATATCAACTATAGAGGGGGGTTCTAAAGATTTCCATTTCCTGGCGATTGATAATCTGATGGCAATGAGTACATGGGTCAGTATTGAGTGAGTGGTTGTGGGCCAGGAGTCAATATCCAACCCAAACAGTATAATTTGCAGAGATAGGGTTATTGGCCTATTGAGCATGTCTGACAGGAATTTGGTAACACACCGTCATAGGGGGGAGAGTTTATGGCAGGACCACCAGATGTGTACTGTTGATCCAGCTTGCCCGCAGGATCTCCAGCAATTGGCAGAGGATGAAGAGTAGATCTTAGCGAGTTTCGCTGATGTAAGGTACCAATTGTGAAATATTTTTTGCACTCCTTCCCTTTGGGTAAGACATTTGGAATATTTCAGCGAGCATCATAGTGTTTGGAGCCATTGCTGAGGAGTGTATTTGCAGTGGAGTTGGTTCTCTCAGTTTAGCATGGAACCAAATTTGTTGGAGGTTAAAGAGTTGGTTAGCAGTTTATAATAATAACATATGCCCTTCTCTTTAGAATTTGCATTGAAGTAGAAGCATAGAGCTTGCCATAAAAGGGGGTTGCTAGACCATGCAGATTTGGAGAGAACGGAATGAATTCTGAGGTATTTGAATAAGTCGTTGGCAGGTATCTGAAATTTATCTCATAATTGTTGAATAGAGAGAAGCACCGAATTATCATATTGATGATCAAACAATGTGACTCCTGCTTTATACCAGTTGGATAGAGAGATATTGGGCAGAATAGATTGTAAGGCTTGTAGGAGTAGTTCTCTCACAACTTTATGTGATACGCCTCCTGACGCTTGCAAAATGGAGTGCCATGTCCTAATAGTAATGTTGATTGTGTATAGGAAGTTATGTTTGTAATTCTGCGCAAGCAATGCTGATAGTGTTAGTTTAGGATTTGTTGCTAGAACTGATTGCTCACTTTGTAGCCAGGGACATTTCAGGACTGGGTCCCATCAGCTAGTATGGTCACTTTGTAATAGGCTGTGATGTTGGGTGCATCCATTCCTCCAGTGGCAGTAGGAGAGCATAGACTTGTTCTTTTAAGTCTAGGATGTTTGCCGTTCCAAATGAATGCTGACGTGAAGCGTGATATATCGTTCGGTGTGGGGGCTGCCGCTTCACCCGACGAGGCTATATTGTATAGCTTGGCATAAAATTGAGTGAAGTGATCAGCTGTGGCTTTAGGGTTAGTAAGATGAGTCAGGTCTTGTGAGAGTAGGTAGGAGATCTTTGCATGGACTAGATGTCTTTTAAGTTGCTTTGCAAGGCAGGCCCCAGGTTTGTTATGGTGGGCGTAAAAATTGAGTTGTAGTCTTTTTAGGGACAGATCAACGTTTCAGTGTAGGTGATCACTTAAGGCTTTTCTTACATTTTTCAGATCATTTCCTAATGAGGAACATGGGTGTGCTTTATGTGCTTTTTCAAGGGTATTGATTTGTTCTAATAATTTGGAGGTTGTAGCATTATGTTCTCTCTTTTCCTGGGCCCCACATTTCATAAGGAGACCTCTTTTAACCACTTTTTGGGCATTCCAACATGTAAAAGGGTTCGTAACAGAGTGTTCATTTTGTTGAAAAAATTCTGTTATTGCGGATTCAATATGGTATTTTGAGTTTGCCAGAAGGGAAGTATTAAGTCTCCACCGTTTGCCCGTTGGGATGTGGTCAGGGGGAAACACTTTGATGGAAACTGGAGCATGTTCGGACCATGTAATATTGCCAATTGTGGTCTCTTGCACTGATTGAAGCGTGAGTTTGTCTACCAGAAACATATCTATCATGCAGTAGGATTTATGTGTATGTGAATAGAAGATGAAGTCCTTTTCAGTGTCATGCATACACCGCCATGGGTCATAAAGATCTTCAGTAGAGAGTAGTTTTGATGGGGCTGTGGCTGGTTTCCTAGAGGGATTGGAAGAGTCTAATGATGCATCTACTATTTGGTTGAAATCCCCGCATAAAATGAGGGGATATTGACGGAAGGGAGCTAGTTTTTCTATGACAGTTTGGTAGAACTGTGCCTGATGGGTGTTGGGAGTGTAGATATTGACCAGGGTGACTGTCCGGTCGTTAAAGGAGGCATGCAAGGTGATATATCTTCCCAGGGGGTCGATTTCAGAATGTAATAGTTTGAAGGCCACCGTAGAACGTATAACTATGAGAACTCCTGTTTTTTTCTTGGGAGCATTTGCCATAAAACATTGTGGAAATTGTTTATGACTACAGCGGGGCAGTTTCAATGCTGCAAAATGAGTCTCTTGGGCACATATGATGTCCGCCTTACTTTTCACCGCCTCCGTCCAAAATAGTTGTCATTTAAAGGGCGAGTTAAGGCCAATAACGTCTAGGGATGTTATGCTAATAGCAATTGCATAGCCTTGCTAGATCAGGAGGGAACTTTAGGGTGGTACAATGGAGATCCCCCTCTATTCTGTGTTCTGAATTGCGATAACGGTGAGTAACATACAATAAGAAACATTAGATGTTTGAATTAGAACAAAGAGAAAAAAAAAAAACTTAAATAGCAACTAGTGTAAGTCGTAGATAACAGAAAGAGCAGAAATGTGTTGAACGTAGAGTGCGTAGCACTTTTCTGTAACCTGGGGAATATGAAAAGAGCCAATATAGAACAGCTGTAACTGTAAATTTTAAAAGTACTCAGTAGATTTAAGAATACTCAGCTGAGACTCAGTTGCTTATCAGGGTATTGGTCCGGGATGCTTGTGGTGACAGGCAGGTGCCTGTGAGGAGCCAAGAATTAATAACGTTGCTGATCATGACTTGGAGGTCAATAGGAGGATGGGCGACCATTGGAGGCTGGTTGGGGTCTTCGTTGCTCTGGTTGTGAAGGCGGTGCTGAGATGATGCCCCAGTTCAGCAGTCTCTTTATGCCTTCTTTGGGGGAGGTGATATTTGTAGGTTGGTTGTGATAAGGGATGATCAATATTGCTGGAAAGCCCCATTTATAGGGAATGTTGCGGTCACAAAGGATTGAGGTGATCTAGTTAAATTTCCTTTGGTTCCTGCCCGTTGCTGCTTAGATGTCTGTGTAGAGCGCGATGTTGGCGTAGGGTTCTGGCAAGGACTTGTGTGAGTGCGCTGCAGATATGAGTTTTTCCTTAACTTGATAGAAGTGTATGCGAGCTAGTACGTCTTGCAAGACTGTTTCTGGTAGATAGTTTGGTTTGGCGATTCTATGTGCTAGGTCAATAGTCATCTCTGATTGTGTTAGTTGCGGAATAAGCTTGAGGAACAACTGTTGAAGGTATGGTTCAATTTCCGCAGGCTTGAAGGATTCGGTTATACCCCTGAATTTTTTGTTTCAATAGTTGTTATTGAATTTTCATAGAGAAATAGAAGACATCAGTACAATGTGTAGTATAAAATAACATATATCATATAGTAAAGCATCATACATGAATACAATGATAAAGCATGAGAATAATCCTGGGGAATCCCAGGCAGGGGGGAAGGCTGGGTTATGTAGGAACGACAACAGGGGGTTATGTGGGGATGCGAGTCCTCCACGGTCTCTAAGTTTGTCCCATATTGCAAGGGATAGTTTTGTGACCGGATTAGAGATTATTATACGTTCCTTTGGTTTGGGCCATAAGATATTGGCCGTTGACATGGGGTCAAGGTCTACTGCCTCTATAGAAACCCATAGCGGGATTTCACTAGTAGCATGATACTTCGGGAGAAGTGCAAGTTGGGCCGCCTGGTAGTAGGTCTTGAGGTCAGGCAGACCTAAGCCACCCCATAGTCTAGGGCGAATTAAAGTGGCTTTAGGGATCCTAGGTCTGGTTTTCCCCAAACGAGAATATGTTTTTTTTAAACCAGCAATGTAGACACACTTTTTATTTTTGTGCAAGAAATGCACCGCTGGCCGCAAATGTAGTATTTAGAATATTTTTTTTTTTAAACCAGTAATGTAGACATACTTTTTATTTTTGTGCAAGAAATGCACCGCTGGCCGCAAATGTAGTATTTCGATTTTTTTTTTAAACCAGCAATGTAGACGCACTTTTTATTTTTGTGCAAGAAATGCACCGCTGGCCGCAAATATAGCACTCCTCACTGTTCCCTTATGCAGCCTAGCCACGCTTACCTCCATGAGGTAGGCCTCAGTCGTCTCCTCTGGTGAAACCGTGCGTTGCCTGGACTTAGCTGGGCTGCGGGTGGTCGGTGTGGAGCCTGCAGAGGAACGAGGGCTTATCGGGAGCTGTGCTGCCAACCCCATCCGCCTGTGTTGCGCGTCAGAGATGATGCTCACTTCGTTCGTTGCAGCCTCCGGCCGGGTGCCACCTTGTCTAGTCGGCTGGGTCCGTGAGGGGAAGAAGCCGGTCATTTTGCTCGGGTGAGGCGGCGGCTCTTTCCTTCTTCTCCCCATGTCAGACGCTGTGGGCGATCCGGGCCTTGGATGGAGGGGATAGTAGCTGCCTGCTGGCTGTTTTCCTGGCTGAACGGCGGAGCTCCTAAGCTAGGCAGCCATCTCGGAGCTCGCTGGCCACGCCCCTCCAGAATATATTTTTTTAAACCAACAATGTAGACACACATTTTATTTTTGTGCAAGAAATGCACCGCTGGCCGCAAATGTAGTATTTAGAATATTTTTTTTTTAAACCAGCAATGTAGACGTACTTTTTATTTTTGTGCAAGAAATGCACCGCTGGCCGCAAATGTAGTATTTAGAATTTTTTTTTTTAAACCAGCAATGTAGACGCACTTTTTATTTTTGTGCAAGAAATGCACCGCTGGCCGCAAATGTAGTATTTAGAATATGTTTTTTTAAACCAGCAATGTAGACACACTTTTTATTTTTGTGCAAGAAATGCACCGCTGGCCGCAAATGTAGTATTTAGATTTTTTTTTTAAACCAGCAATGTAGACGCACTTTTTATTTTTGTGCAAGAAATTCACCGCTGGCCGCAAATATAGCACTCCTCACTGTTCCCTTATGCAGCCTAGCCACGCTTACCTCCATGAGGTAGGCCTCAGTCATCTCCTCAGGTGAAACCGTGCGTTGCCTGGACTTAGCTGGGCTGCGGGTGGTTGGTGTGGAGCCTGCAGAGGAACGAGGGCTTATTGGTAGCTGTGCTGCCAACCCCATCCGTCTGTGTTGCGCGTCAGAGATGATGCTCGCTTCGTTCGTTGCAGCCTCCGGCCGGGCGCCACCTTGTCTAGTCGGCTGGGTCCGTGAGGGGAAGAAGCCGGTCATTTTGCTCGGGTGAGGCGGCGGCTCTTTCCTTCTTCTCCCCATGTCAGATGCTGTGGGCGATCCGGGCCTTGGATGGAGGGGATAGTAGCTGCCTGCTGGCTGTTTTCCTGGCTGAACGGCGGAGCTCCTAAGCTAGGCGGCCATCTCGGAGCTCGCTGGCCACGCCCCTCCAGAATATATTTTTTAAACCAACAATGTAGACACACGTTTTATTTTTGTGCAAGAAATGCACCGCTGGCCGCAAATGTAGTATTTCGAATATTTTTTTTTTAAACCAGCAATGTAGACGTACTTTTTATTTTTGTGCAAGAAATGCACCGCTGGCCGCAAATGTAGTATTTAGAATTTTTTTTTTTAAACCAGCAATGTAGACGCACTTTTTATTTTTGTGCAAGAAATGCACCGCTGGCCGCAAATGTAGTATTTAGAATTTATTTTTTTAAAACCAGCAATGTAGATGCACTTTTTATTTTTGTGCAAGAAATGCACCGCTGGCCGCAAATGTAGTATTTATAATATGTTTTTTTTAAACCAGCAATGTAGACACACTTTTTATTTTTGTGCAAGAAATGCACCGCTGGCCGCAAATGTAGTATTTAGAATATTTTTTTTTAAACCAGTAATGTAGACCTACTTTTTATTTTTGTGCAAGAAATGCACCGCTGGCCGCAAATATAGCACTCCTCACTGTTCCCTTATGCAGCCTAGCCACGCTTACCTCCATGAGGTAGGCCTCAGTCCTCTCCTCTGGTGAAACCGTGCGTTGCCTGGACTTAGCTGGGCTGCGGGTGGTCGGTGTGGAGCCTGCAGAGGAACGAGGGCTTATCGGGAGCTGTGCTGCCAACCCCATCTGTCTGTGGTGCGCGTCAGAGATGATACTCGCTTCGTTCGTTGCAGCCTCCGGCCGGGCGCCACCTTGTCTAGTCGGCTGGGTCCGTGAGGGGAAGAAGCCGGTCATTTTGCTCGGGTGAGGCGGCGGCTCTTTCCTTCTTCTCCCCATGTCAGACGCTGTGGGCGATCTGGGTCTTGGATGGAGGTGATAGTAGCTGCCTGCTGGCTGTTTTCCTGGCTGAACTGCGGAGCTCCTAAGCTAGGCGGCCATCTCGGAGCTCGCTGGCCACGCCCCTCCAGAATATATTTTTTTAAACCAACAATGTAGACACACATTTTATTTTTGTGCAAGAAATGCACCGCTGGCCGCAAATGTAGTATTTTGAATATTTTTTTTTTAAACCAGCAATGTAGACGCACTTTTTATTTTTGTGCAAGAAATGCACCGCTGGCCGCAAATGTAGTATTTAGAATATGTTTTTTTTAAACCAGCAATGTAGAGATACTTTTTATTTTTGTGCAAGAAATGCACCGCTGGCCGCAAATGTAGCATTTAGAATTTTTTTTTTCAACCAGCAATGTAGACGCACTTTTTATTTTTGTGCAAGAAATGCACCGCTGGCCGCAAATGTAGTATTTAGAATATGTTTTTTTTTTTTTTTTGTTTTTTTTTTGTTTCAATAATTTTTATTAATAATAACAAAAGAGTTGTACAAATGAGTGGTATGGCAATGACATTACTTGTAACGCGGTGTTGTTTAACATGAAGATATACTAAGGTGAGACAGGAAACAACACTAGAACTCTAGTTGACTAAGTCAGTGGATAACCTAGAGTTTCGATCACATGTTAAGGGTAATAACCCCCACTCCCGACACCCCATCTGGGGTCAAGCTGTGCCGGCGAGCAGAGGCTAGTATTCCCCAACCGAGATATTGTTGATTTTCAGCACATTAGGTTATGTACAGCAAACTGTTTGTTGGTTCGACATATACGCAACATGTACAATAATATAAAGTGCGACCAGCAATAGTAGTCATGAGTGTATGGTTCAACATACAGAGTTCGCTTTTGCGTAATTACAGTATCTAGATATCACAGCAATTCAGAAAACACTCACAAGGGTTCATAGGAATTAGCATAAGGATAGAGTTTAGAGAGAGAAGGGGGAGTAAAAGGAAAAGGCCAAGAGAGGCGAGGAGGTAATGGAGGAAAGGGGGGAAGGGAGGAAGGAGACAGTGTGTCGGTGAGGACAGGAGACGGGGGTTAGGCAAACAGCGGGCCGAACGAAAGGCCGGGGACTAAGGCAGCGAAGTCAGAGCAGTGAGGCAGAATACTGAGGCCAAGCTTTAATATATACCTAGGGGGGAATTAAATCAGGTCAGCGGGGAAGCAAAAGTTCTGGATCAAAGTCCAGTGGTAAAAAGTGTTTGACCTATGGGTGCCACATTTTGGTGAACTTGGGGATTGTGTCCTGCTCAATGGCATCCAACTTGGCATGAACCAGTGCACTATTAACTCTACCCTTCACTTCGGCCAATAACAGGGATGGAGATTTCCATGCCTTGGCGATTGTCTGTTTGGCAGCTGTCGTGAGCTGCATAAGCAGGCTGAATTTACGTCTGGAGAGGTCGGGAGGCTTCAAGTTCAGTAATGCAGTCATAGGATCCGCATTTATGGGGGTTTCTAGGGCCACCGAGGCTATGTTGAAGACAGCTTTCCAGAACGATTGGGCTATTGGACAGCTCCACCAGATATGGAAGTGAGTGCCTGGTTCTGAGCAGCCTCTGAAGCACACCGGTGAGTATGACGGGGCATATTTCGCTATTCTGGCTGGGACCAAGTACCACCTGGCTAAAACCTTGTAGTTCGCTTCTTTAGCGAACATATTAGTGGAAAAAGAGGCAGTGTTCGACCAGATTGCTGACCAGTCAGACGAGTCAATCGTCTTCCCTATGTCCGTTTCCCATCTGTCCTTGTAGGTAGGTTTAGAGGATTCGTCACTGGAGATCAAAAGATGATATATCGAGGAGATTATCCCTCTTGCATGAGGATCTTTCAAACAGAATGATTCGAATTGAGAGAGTTGGTCTAGAGGGGAGTCATTATTTGTGAGGGGTGAGAAGAAATTTTTAACTTGTAAATAGCGGAATAGTTCCGCTTGGGGGAGACCCGCAATTTCACACAGTGTGGGGAAGGAGTGGAAAGAGGAAGCTGAGACTAGAGAGTGTAGCCTAATTAGATTATCTGAGGCCCAGTTTCGGAATAATCCTGGGGAATCCCAGGCAGGGGGGAAGGCTGGGTTATGTAGGAACGACAACAGGGGGTTATGTGGGGATGCGAGTCCTCCACGGTCTCTAAGTTTGTCCCATATTGCAAGGGATAGTTTCGTGACCGGATTAGAGATTATTATACGTTCCTTTGGTTTGGGCCATAAGATATTGGCCGTTGACATGGGGTCAAGGTCTACTGCCTCTATAGATACCCATAGCGGGATTTCACTAGTAGCATGATACTTCGGGAGAAGTGCAAGTTGGGCCGCCTGGTAGTAGGTCTTGAGGTCAGGCAGACCTAAGCCACCCCATAGTCTAGGGCGAATTAAAGTGGCTTTAGGGATCCTAGGTCTGGTTTTCCCCCAAACGAGAATATGTTTTTTTTAAACCAGCAATGTAGACACACTTTTTATTTTTGTGCAAGAAATGCACCGCTGGCCGCAAATGTAGTATTTAGAATATTTTTTTTTTTAAACCAGTAATGTAGACATACTTTTTATTTTTGTGCAAGAAATGCACCGCTGGCCGCAAATGTAGTATTTAGAATTTTTTTTTTAAACCAGCAATGTAGACACACTTTTTAATTCTGTGCAAGAAATGCCCCGCTGGCTGCAAATGTAATATTTTGCACAAAAAAAAAATGTAATTTGTCTAACTGCAATGTAAAAGCAGTATTTAAATATGCCAAAACGTTGCCAACTGAACTAACAGTACACAATTAAAGTAGTGTCCCTGACACACAAGCAGTTGCAAGTGCACTGCACTTGCAAAAATGGCTGCAAACCCCCACCTAACAAGCAGAAAAATTGTTTATGTTTTATATGAGGCACTTTGCTTAGCAAACAAAATGTACTCTAGCAAACAAAAATCTCCTCTAGCACCCACCCACCAATAAAATGCTGTTTTTAACAGATTTTCTAAAGCTAATATGTCCCTTACAGCAACAGCAGCATCCTCTCCCTACACTAGTATGAGATGATTTTCTAAACCTAATCTGTCCCTCACAGCAGCAGCAGCATCCTCTCCCTACACTAGTATGATATGATGTGACATGCAGTACTACTTTACTCCAGCTTATATAGAGGTTGGGTCACATGATGCACTGGCCAATCACAGCCATGCCATTAGTAGGGCAAACAGTGGAAACGCTTGTTGATTGGCTGCCCAAAAAGGCATAAAAAAATACCAGAACCCCAAACCCCGAACCCGGACTTTTTCTCAAATGTCCGGGTTCGGGACACGGACACCCTAAAGTCCAGTACGAACCCCAACTTTACAGTTCGGGTTCGCTCAACTCTAGTCATTAGTAGTGATACATTTATGCAAAGGTGAGGCGAATCTTCTGGGTCCAGAAGAGGTGTCCAAATAAAAAAAAAGAGAAAGGCTGGTGCCATGGATGTCGGCTAAAACATCATTTTATTATTGCATGTGAACAATAGTCAAAAAAGCCAACGTGTTTCGGCCATCAGGCCTTAATCATGAGCCATAATTAAGGCCTGGTGGCCGAAACACGTTGGCTTTTTGACTGTTGTCCACATGCAATAATAAAAGGATGTTTTAGCTGACTTACATGGCAGCAGTCTTTCTCTTTTTTTGTGTGGACTACATGGAAGTTTACAGATACTTCATAGGCTGAGTGCTGTGTTCATGAGGCTCACCAGACATTGCACAGGAGTTGTCAGCTCAGATGCACCTATTCCAGGTGTCCAAATAGTTGTCTGGCACCAAGTTGAAGTCCCCACATATTAGTAGATGTCCCTGTTGTGCCTCTTTAATTTTCTTAAGGGTGGACTTGAGAAGGAGCATCTGTCTTTGGTTTGGGGCATACAGAGTCATTATGGTATATTGGGTATTTTCTATGGTGCAGTTTAGAATGATGTATCTGCCCTCTGAGTCAAGGGTGCATTTCTGTAACTGAAAAGAGATAGTGTTCCAGGCGGAGCTTGGCCGCACACTGAGATGGCTGCCTGATCTCCTCTCCCTCCCAGCACAGGGAAGATTTTTTAGCACAGGACCTGCTAACTGGACAATCCACCATCCAAAATCACATTTCTGGATACTACTAATTCCCCACAAATGACAGGGAAAAAATTCCATCCTGCAGAGCCAAGGAAGCTCACTGAATTTTTCAGTGAGGCCCGCCATGCGGGCAGGCAGAACGGAGCCGGGGCCTCCAGTAAACTATCTCTCCCACATCCCCACTCCACTTCCTCCGGAGAGCCCACTGACGACATGGATTGCACAGCGCCGCAAGGGAACAGAGCCAGAGACTCCACTAAGAGGGCCGCATCTTCCCCTCACGCCTCGCCATCTCACCCGGGCCCAGTAAGCAAGAAACATCTTACCTTCTCCCAAACCCGTGATCCTACCGCAAACGAACTTTCAGACCAAGAACGTTCGGAATCACCCGAACGCTCGGAATCGCTTGCTTCGCTCCCCGACCACCGATAATCCAGTGTCAGAGAATGTTCTTAAGCATATGTTACTCTCACTACAGAAAGATCTGAGGAAAGACCTCAGAAAAGATATCAATCAAGCCGTCGCCCACATGCAACACCAAATAGACGAGCTTGGCGAACGAACAGACACGATTGAACATCAAATGAGTAACTACGCCACTGCATATAACGAACTAGTGGACGCACACCAACACCAAGCAGAACAACTACAACGCATCACAGCGAAAATGGCAGACCTAGAGGATCGTTCGCGCAGAAACAATCTCAAAATTAGGGGGATCCCGGAGTCTGTCACCCCTGGGGAACTCCCACAATATCTGCAACAGTTCTTTAAAGCGTTGGTTCCCGCTCTCTCCCCAATGGACCTAACTATTGACAAAGCGCACAGAATCTTTAAGCCCTCTCACATCCCGGCGGAAAAACCCAGAGATGTGCTGGCAAGGCTACATTTTTTCCAAGCCAAAGACCGGATCATAGCCTCCGCCAGAAACATAGCGACTTTCCCGGATCCGTATACATCCCTGACTGTATACAGTGACATATCTGCAGCCACAGCGCAACTGCGTAAAGATCTTTCACCAGTGACGACCATCCTAAGAGACCGTCACATCGTCTACAAATGGGGATTCCCCACCAAACTCATCATCACATACCAAGGAAAGTCTGTGACTATCTATCATCTCAAACAAGGCCTGAAACAACTACAAAATTGGGGCCTGTCCCCTCCGAACCTGATCTCTCCACCAAAATTCACTTTCCCACAACACCTCACGGATGGCAAGCATCACTCAAACAACACCTGATTCCGTTCAGGTACTCTCATCTCAGCAGGTGAACATGCACAATCATTGTTTACCACCACTTCCCTGTGCTGAGAGCCCAAATGGGTTTAACTGTTTTCTCTAACTGTTCCTCTTCGACTTTCTTTCTTGTTATATTTATCTCATAACACAGATTATCTGTCGAAAAGATGTTAACACCAATGTTGAATCCCTCCACCCCGGTTTATTGGTGTGCAAGGCACACAAACTTACACTTCATCTTCCTTCTCTTTCTCTTTCACTCTTTCTCTTTCCCTTCTCCCTCTGTCTCTCCCCCATCCTCTTCCATGAACTGGTATAGCCCTCCATACCTAACTGTTGTAAATTCAGGTACTACTGTTGTAATGTTAAATGTATTTATCTTTTTTTACTTGGATCAGCTAGGAGGGGTCAAATCCTTCTCATTTCTGCAGCACCAATTAACATGCTCATAACCCCCTCAATCACGCTCAATGGCATTGAAAATATTCTTGCTAAATGTTAAGGGACTTAATAGTCCTTTCAAACGATCCCTTATGTGGAAAGAAGCACTTAAAGCACAATCCGAAATCATCTGTATTCAAGAGACTCACATCACTGCCTCCAACCCACCGAAGTGTTCACACCCAAAATTCCCCCACATATTTTTCTCTAACGCTGACTCCAAACGGAAAGGAGTCATGATCGCTATTCGCGACTCTGCCTCCTTTCTCCTCCATTCTATAGAAACGGACCCCAATGGTAGATATCTCATCCTCACGGCGACCACCAATAATAATCGCCTTACTATTGTTAACCTTTACGCCCCTAACACCCACCAGAATACCTTCTTCAAATCCATCTTCAATAAGCTCCAACCCTATAGATCTAACTCCATTATCATCTGTGGAGACTTCAATGAAGTTATAAATCCGGATCTTGACTCCACCAATCCCAAACGAAAACACTCCTTAATTCTACACTCGTTAATTTCTCAAGA
>BLSH010373194.1:100009-112321 GCA_018402905.1 Glandirana rugosa | reverse complement strand
GCGCGATGTTGGCGTAGGGTTCTGGCAAGGACTTGTGTGAGTGCGCTGCAGATATGAGTTTTTCCTTAACTTGATAGAAGTGTATGCGAGCTAGTACGTCTTGCAAGACTGTTTCTGGTAGATAGTTTGGTTTGGCGATTCTATGTGCTAGGTCAATAGTCATCTCTGATTGTGTTAGTTGCGGAATAAGCTTGAGGAACAACTGTTGAAGGTATGGTTCAATTTCCGCAGGCTTGAAGGATTCGGTTATACCCCTGAATTTTTTGTTTCAATAGTTGTTATTGAATTTTCATAGAGAAATAGAAGACATCAGTACAATGTGTAGTATAAAATAACATATATCATATAGTAAAGCATCATACATGAATACAATGATAAAGCATGAGAAACCAATGCTTCTGAACGTGAAGACTGTGTCACCGCTTGTGATACGGCAGGGTGTCACCTACCACCACCCAACACCCCATAGGGGAACACACTGTGTCGAGTGACAGAAGGCGGCATGACCGACCCTAATGTTAATATTTTGCTTGCAGAGATTTTAATTATTATTATTATAAAAACAAGAGTGCAACAACTTCAATCACATACCGATAAAACAGAATGACATGGTGAAACAAGACAATACTTGTCTGGGCACTTGGCCCATTCCTCTGATATAATTGCAGTAAGATTAGTGTTATCACACATTCAATCAATACATAAGCAAACATATAGAGAAACCGGTTACTGAGACATTCCAAAATAATATGCTGATCACTCCTATTCGTCAACACATATACTGGGTGAGGCTACCGGGGGGTCCCGACTTGCCCCAAATGGGAGCAAACTGCGAATCCAGAGCCCCCAGCAGCCAACCCAAGCAATTTGAGGGAAGGGGTCCCTCCCCATTGGATGAAAATCAGCTAGCAACTAATTAACTATAGAGAATGACACTGTCTGAAGTATAGCCCTAAGCCCAGAGGGGCTATTGTGTAAACCAAGTTCCTACCAGGTAAGTACACTAAGAAAAAGGGAGAGAAAAGAAAGACAGTATAGTACAGAACAGAAAAGGTGGTAACAAAGAAGAGAAAAGAAGGGGTTGTCGGGGGGGGGGGGTGTTCCCGGGTCACCTGGGGGTAATGGCACTAGGGACTGAAGCCCCTGGAAAAAATGGAATATGTGCGAACTCCATCCATGGTTCCCAGATTAGCTCAAAGGATCAAGCTCTATCTAGTAGGATGCTGACCACCTTCTCATGAGTCATTATCCAAGTGATTTTGCGCTTTACCACCGCCCAAGGCACAGAAGATATTTTTCAATACGTGGCTATTGAGATTTTGGTGGCTGTAAGAATATAGAGGGCCAGTCGTTGGGAATGTTTGCCTAGTTTGTCTATCCTGTGGTTAAGTAGCGCAATTTCCGGGGTTTGTGGGATTGGGACCCCAGTCATTTTGCCTAAGATTGCGAAAATTTTGTTCCAGAGGCTCCGTAGTCGTGGACAGGACAGGATCACCAAATATGAAACATCATAGCCATATGGGAGCATCCTCTGCATATTTTTGCAAGGGTGTGAGGAACTCTATACCATCGCAAAAGCACTTTAGTGTTGGCCTTGATGAGCGAGATATTGACAATCCCCTTGAATGAACAAAGTAAGCGGGTGTTCCAAATGTCAAGATCCCAGGATGCGTTGAGATCTCTCTCCCATGCAAGGGCATAGGAAGTTTTAGAGCAAGTGTCTGCGAGGAGCGAATATATCAGGGATATCCCCCCCTTTGGTCTGAGATGCTAGCACACCATGATTTGTAAGCTGTGACAGTTGGGGTCCGGTTTTGTGTGCCAAATTGAGTGCAAAAAGTGAGAGATTTGCGAGAAATGGAACCTCTCTGACTGGGGAATTTCCAATTTACTGATACAGTATCCTAAGGTGAGGGGGCCTGTGGAGGTAAAAAAATGACCAATTCTGAAAAGTCCTTTATTCAGCCACCATTTAAATGCTAGAATATTGCATCCCGGCGTAAAGCTGTTGTTATGGAAAATATGGGCCAGCGAATGGAAGGGTCAAGTCAGGGAATGGATTTTATGGAGACGATCACATAGGGCCAAGGATTGCGAGAGGGTAGGGGCCAAGATCGGGGGTCGTAGACAAGGAAATCTACCGTATGATTCGGGACTGTCTGCCTTTCCATCAGTATTCAATCGGGTTTAGCGTGGCGAGAATATACCATGGCAAATTGTGTTAACTGAGCCGCTTGGTAATACCACCATAAATTGGGAACTCCAAGCACCCCTGCGTTCCAAGGTGAAATAGGATGTTCTTGGAGCATCTACTGCCCCTGGACCCCCAAATAAACCATATAATTTTGGATTGAAATTGTAGCAGTTGGGCCTTTTTGACAGGGATAGGAAGGGATCGGAATAGATAAGTCAGGCGGGGAAGGAGGGTCATCTTAACCGCGTTAATTCTACCTAGCCAAGACAAGTCTTATTTTGCCCATGTCGTTAGGTCATTAGCCAATTTAAGGAACGTTGGAGGATAGTTGGTCTGATATAACGCCTCATATTTGGGAGTGAGATTGATCCCTAGATATGGGATGGAGGTAGAGCTCCAGCTGAAAGGAAAATGCGACTGGAGGTTGGTAACCATGTTCGGGGGGGACCGTGACATTCAACGCCAGTGATTTAGTCTTGTTTACTACAAGCCCTGACACGTTCCTGAATTGTGGAAGCACATTAAAAATGTTAGGAGTGGAGATAAGTGGGGAGGTGACAAAAAACAACAAATCATCAGCAAAGAGTGCGTTCTTATGTTCTTGATCTCCGCATAGAACCCCTTTAATATCCGGGTTGTGCCTGATCGCTATTGCCAATGACTCAATAGCGATTGCGAATATAAGAGGGGATAGAGGGCAACTCTGTCTCGCCCCCTTCTCAATTTGGAATGGTTCCGAATAGAACCCCTGTAGTTTAACTTGGGCGCTAGGATTCGAGTACAAGGAGTGTAAGATACCCAGAAAATTAGGACCGAATCCCCATTTTGCTAGGACCTTGAATATATACGGCCAGGTGACTGAGTCAAAAGCCTTCTGGATATCTATTGAAAGGAGGAAACCCTCCTGAGGAGGTCCACCATCCCATTGGGAACACTGAAGGGTCACGACATCTATGTCCCTACGTATTTGATCCGATCCCTATCTCTTGTGAGCTTGGCTCAATGTGAGATAATCAGCGTTAAGTTTAGTGATAGTAGATCGATGTTCACGGTGTAATTTGGAGGAGAGGTGAATAAGTTTGCCACTGATTACCGCTTTATGAGCTGCCCAAAGGGTTTTGGGAGAGAACGTGGGGTCAGTGTTTAGCTGGAAATATTCCTGGATTGCTTTATCTAGTATGGTGCGTTGGATTGGGTCACTTAATAGGGCTTCATTAAGGCACCACTTAGATTTGGATTGAGATCCTGACAGTCTCTGCATGGTCAATAGGACCATGCAATGGTCCAAAATGGCACAGTCTTTTATGTACGTTTTAACAGAGAGTGGGATATGAACGGCCTTTAGAAATATATGGTCTATCCTGGCATATATTTGATGGAGTGCAGAATAATTTGTATAATCTTTAGAGCGGGGATTTAATTCCCTCCAAATATCTACTAGGCCCAAGTTATGGATCAGAGTGGCTACATGGGTACTTTGTTTGGCCGGCTTTCTCAAGCGGGGTAAACCATTATTTGATTTATCTAGTGTGGGATCAAAGGTTAGATTGGTGTCTCCCCCCATTATAAGAAGCCCTTGGATATGGATAAGTTTTTAATCATGGAAGAAAAAAAGCTAGCTTGATAACTGTTGGGGGCATAATAGGGGATAAAGGTGTATAACACCCCATCTATTGTACCTGTGACCAGCATGTATCTTCCCGCCAAGTCCTTATGAGTAGCCATCAAGGAAAACTTAGTATGCTTGGAGAAGCAGATAGCAACCCCTTTAGTTTTGTTGGGGGCCTTAGAGAGGTAAAATTGAGGATAGTGGCCATGTGAGAAGGAAGGGTTATAGGAGGCCTGAAAGTGCGTTACTTGCAGGAGGATGACATCTACCTTATTAGATCGATATTGGTTAAACAATTTCCTTCTTTTACAAGGGGAGTTTAGGCCCTGTACATTATGTGAGCTAATGCGAAGGGGAGTGGGAGTGGTAGTATCAGCCTGCATGGACCAAAGAAGGGGGAGAGCCCCTTGACTGAAGATGTAGCCTTACCCCACGAGCTGTACTCAGAGAGGATCACCCTGCATAACTGAGTCCCCCTTGCTGCCGCATCGGGGGAAGATTCAGATGAGGAACCACAGATGACCGCCAGAAAAAAGAGGGGAGAAAAGACAGAAAGAAAGAAAGTACTGTACCTGGAAAGAAGAAGCATGACCGGTTAGAAGACATGAGAGGGATAACCGGCATTACCTCACAATAAGAACTAAAAGAGACAACAAACACTTTACCCATAGTGACAGGAGGAGACCCATCCCCTCCTGCCACTGAAACATACCCACAATGTGTCCCCGTAAGACGGGGAAGCGACCTCATCCCAGAGTAGAGGAACTCCGGATCCACTCAGGGATAGGTAGAGGTGCAAAGCATCCCTTTCGGCCAACCCGCCTATACCACAAGGATCTACTAATAAACTAGAATTACCGAAACAACACAGCTTCTATTGTTGAAATGCATGAGCTGCTAAGTGGTCCCCCCTTATAATAGAGAGAGGCCAACTCCCCTCCACCTGAACCTGTTCAGGAAGAGGGGAGCCAACCCCCACTATGACAGCGCAGACTGAGACATTCATCCGGACTGCTAAATTTCCATGTCCCGAACCTGCACATTTGAGAAAAAGTCTGGGTTCGGGTATTTTTTCGCGCCTGTTGAATAGCTGCAGGGCAGCCAGTCAACAAGCGTTTCACTCGTTTGCACTTAGAAGTCATCACAGTCATGCCTACCAATGGCATGGCTGTGATTGGCCAGTGCATCATGTGACCCAGCCTCTATATAAGCTGTAGTCATGTAGTGCTGCATGTCACATATCTCATACTAGTGTAGGGAGAGGGTGCTGCTGCTGCTGCGAGGGACAGATTAGCTTTAGAAAATCATCTCATACTAGTGTAGGGAAAGGATGCTGCTGCTGCTGCTGTGAGGGACAGATTAGCTTTAGAAAATCTGTTAAAAATGATTTATTGGTGAGTGGGTGCCAGAGGAGATTTTTGTTTGCTAGAGTACATTTTGTTTGCTAAGCAAAGTGCCTCATTTAAAACCTAAGCAATTTTTCTGTTTGTTAGGTGGGCATTTGCTGCCATAAAAAGTGCGTCTACATTGCTGGTAAAAAAAAAAAAATATTCTAAATACTACATTTGTGGCCAGTACATTTGCACCTTGCTGTGTATTTCTTGCACACAATTAAAAAGTGTGTCGACGTTGCTGTTTTAAAAAAAAAATAAAAAATAGTGCTACATAGTACATTTGCACCTTGCTGTATATTTCTTGCACAAAAATAAAAAGTGCATCTACATTGCTGGTTTAAAAAAGAATAAAAAATAGTGCTACATAGTACATTTGCACCTTGCTGTGCATTTCTTGCACAAAATTAAAAAGTGTGTCGGCATTGCTGGTTTAAAAAAAAAAAAATAGTGCTACATAGTACATTTGCACCTTGCTGTATATTGCTTGCACAAAAATAAAAAGTGTGTCTACATAGTGCTAAATAGTACATAGTCCACCACCGCCACGGTCACCACCTCCTCAACCTCCTACTCCACATCCACCTCCTCCTCCTCCATTTTTAATTTTTTTATGTGATTTTAAGTTATTTCCCTATCCACATTTGTTTCCAGGCCACTTGTCCCACTCTTACCCCCATGTTGCTTCCTTTTTCAGCCCTCTAGCCCTTTCCAGGACTTTTTTAGAGCCATTTTAGTGCCTAAAAGTTTGGGTCACCCTTGACTTCAATGAGGTTCGGGGTCAAGTACGGGGCAAGTTCGCGAAGTTCTGCCGAACCCAAACATCCAGGTGTCCGCTCAACTCTATTAGTAATACATTGTTTATAAACGATCTCTGGAGAGGCGGATAGCCTCAATAACAATTAAAAGACAGTAACCTGGGTCAAATTTTCAACCAAAATAAAATGGGAAACCATGGAAGAGAAAGAGAGTAACCTGAGACCAGGGAAGCCACACTAGGCAGGCTAAATCCTGCCGAGGGGGAAAAAGAAGTGTTGGGCCAGATGGATGAATCAAAGTGGTCTGGCCTCTTGATATTTTTTGGCCTGTTGCTTCTACCAGAGGGGTGCAATAGGACTTGGTGGTGGAGGCCTCTTCACAGACCATGGAGCTTTAAGATGGATCGTGGCTGAGGGAGACTGTGAGATGAGGCCCAGATGCAGCAGGATGCACTCCCCCTCAGGAAAGGTAGAGAAGCCGTATGCTTTACAAGAATACAAAAAGTTCAGACAGAAAGGGAATGACCATCTATATATAATGGAATTTTTCATCAGGATCTCCAGCAATGGTTTCAGTGACCTCCGCCGTTGGATGTTGTATGGTGATAAATCAGCAAAGACCTGGATCGGATGACCTTGAATGTAAATCTGATCTTTGTTTCGTGCGTGACGCATCACCATTTCCTTAATTTTGTAGTAGTGGGGTTTAACCACGATATCTATTGGCAGTCCGTCTTGATGCGGTGCTTGAAGTGCCCTATGTGCACGGTCTAGTTCCAAATGGTGGTTTGAGATGTATGGGATTAATTCTTGCAACAGGAAATGGACCGCTGCATCAGAGTCCCTAAAGGATTCAGGGAGCCCCCTGATCCTAAAGTTGTACCTGCGGGACCTATTCCCTAGGTCATCCAGCTTATTGAGTGCCATTTCCAGTTGCTTATGGACCTCTTGGATGCGGTCTGTATTCTGATTAGCCTGGGTAACTGCTTGCTTGGTTTTGGCTTCAATCGCCTCAATGCTGGGCCCTAGTTGATGCAGGTACGATTGTATGGTGGTAGTAATCTGGGCCGCGTTTTGGGCCAAACCCCTGGTCAGCATCTGCAAAAACATGTCCAGCAAAGATGGCAGGTCTGTAGGAGGAGAGGGGGTATATTATAGGGAACCCCCAAGTGGTCAGGTGTGCGCTGGTTGTCCCCCGTAATAAAGGCTTAGGGCAGCCGACAGTCCCTGCAAGCAGGGACTCTGAAGGCTCAGGGGAGGCCAGTGTAAGGTCAGTCTTACCCGTGTTAGGGCTGAGTGGCAGGCCCGTGCAGTAGGGGAGATTACCCTGGTCTGCAAGGGAGATTGCTTCTTCCGCCTCATGTTCCCGTAGCGTGCTGGGGGACGCCATTTTAGAGTTTGGGCCTACTGAAGCCCTGGCCTCAACTTGCCGGGATAGGTCCCTCTGTGCCATGGGAGCCGCCATCCATGACGGTCCGGGATGTCACCAGAGCCGGTGAGTAGTGCTGGTGGTCTGAAGCCGGCTGTGGCGGGGACGTCTGGCGAAGAAGGAGAGGAGCTCTCAGGAAATACGTCTGCACCGAGAGCTGCCGCGCATGTGCCTCATACCCCTGAATTTTATATTGTTCCTTCTGGAACTATCTTCAAGATCTGCCACTTTGGCTTGTAGGTAGTGGATGTCTTCTGCATGTTGGTGAAATGCTTCGGAAGCCTCCAGTTGTTTAGAAGCTTGTTCCACAACCTGCTTCTCCAAGACCTCAGTACAGTCCTCCATCTGATCAATCTTGGATTGTAGAATTGTCAGAGATGATCGCAGTTCATTTCTTACGTCTTTCTGTAGGGAGTGGAGCATCATTTTTAACATGTGTTCTGAAGCCAGTTGGTCGCTGGTGGGGAGGTCAGCTAAGGAGTCATAGGGGTCTGTGCTATCTTGTTCTCCATCCCAGTTCTGTCTCTTGTATACTGGGACTTTGGAAGGGGAAGGTGTTGGCGATTGCGCTGCTCTTTTGCTTCTGTCCACAGTGGAAGCCTGGCGCACATGAGCATGTTGCTCTGTGCTGTCCATCTCTTCAGTTAAGGCGAAGGGATCTTGCTGGACTACTGTTGGTGGCATCGTTAAGAGAGGTGCAGTTGTGTTTGGTCCATTTTGGGGGTGCTGCATGTTGTCTTTAACAGAGAAGAAATCTGATATGCGCAATGCGATCCCTGACTGTGGGGTTATAGAATTGGGCATGCCACTTCACAGCCTACTTTGATTGCCGCATACCTCAGAGTGAGTGTGTGCAAATTCAAGACTGAAGTGCACTGAAATCAGATAGGCCGCGACCGTGGCCTCAATTAGTGAGGGAACCATATGTCTCCACTTGTTTGTGGGCGGAATCCCAGATAAAACACACTTCTGTGGTCTATTTGCAGCGGTGTGGATGACCTGTGTAGAATCCCAGGAGGACTAAATCTATGGCAGAGTTAGGCTGTCAGAGTTGTATGGCCCCTGCTGCCATTGAACAGTAAGATGGCGGCTGGCCCGGGAGCACCTGGGCTGAGTGATGCTTTGGTGGTGCCTGAAGCGGCCTGACATGGTACCGGATTGTGAGCGGGATTTCCCCTTGTGGTAGGTGGTGCCAATGTCTCCTGTAGGTCCTACTGCTGGTACTTTTCCTGTCCCCTCACTACTGTGTGATTGCGGGCTGATTGCTGAGCCGCCGTGTGTGTTGGCAGGCCTCAAGATGGTGGCCCCGGCCTCCTATTAGTTCAGGGCAATATGTGGCTCAGAAGGGGGGGGCAGATGCAGGGGTGCTGGGTCAGGCAGTCGTAATGCTCACCTGTCCTCCTGGAGTGTGGATGGCAAGGGCTTGGGGTTGTGTGATGCGACGGCTGCCTCTCGGGTGTTACCAGCTGGCTTCTGATCATCTCTGGCACTATGACTGTCTGGCCATGAACCCCCACCATCCTCTGGTGTGTAGCTACAGACTGGGTGACCCCTCTAAGGTGGAATTGAGGGGGGATCCTCTGCTAAGACTGGCTTTATCTTCATTGCTGGTCTCAGGCTGAGCAGAGCAAAGTGATCAGATGTCCATTACTGGTAGCAACCGGCCATGCCCCCCACACTGTGGGATATTTTTTATAAAACTTTTATTCATGTATTTATTTTTTTACTAGTAATGGTGGCTATCAGTCACATATAATGGGACTGCACCATTGCGGTGGACAAATTGGACACTTTTTGGGGACCAGTGGCACTAATACAGTGATCAGTGCTAAAAAATACTAATGTACTACTAATACACTGTACTAATGACACTGGCAGGGAAGGGGTTAACATGGGCGATCAAAGGGTTAAATGTGTCCCTAGGGAGTGCTTTATAATTGTGGGAAGACAGAGATCCATGTTCCTGCTCAGCAAAAACACAGGATTTCTGTCTTCCCTTGTTACAGGATGGCGATCTGCCTTGTTTACATAGGCAGACCACCATTCTGCCCTTCTCGGGAACAAATGGTGGACATCGGGTCTGTTGGACCCGCTGATTGTCTCCTGTTGTATCCAACCACAACGGGAGCTGGTCGCCGGCATGCCGCAGACCCAGAAGAGTGATATCATGTACAGGTGCGTGATTTTGTGTAGGAGAGCTGCGGCCCCGCAGTATATGTACGTGGAGCAGTTGGCAAGTGGTTAAAACCATGGCAGTCTAGAATTGCACTCTGCCATTCATGCATTGCTCAAACTGATTTTATTTGGAAGCCTCCTTAACCACTTGCTGACCAGCCGCCATCATTTGACACTAGCATGTTGGCTCTCCTGCACAAATTTCTGTAGCTGTATAGTAGTCCCTGCATATGTGATAGGAAGCACGTGCTTGCTGCACACTGGAGGAGCATGCTCGTGGGTCAGGCGGAATCAATGTGATCACCTTCTACAGAGGCACGGGATGTAAACAAGGCAGATCCCCGTTATGTCAGGGTTCATGACAGAGATCCACTGTTCCCAGTAATCAGGAACAGTGAGATCTGTCATGTTCCTGCCAGCCCAGCCCTCACACAGTTAGAACATGCTGAGGGAACATATTTAACCCCTTGATCGCCCCTAGAGTTTAACCCCTTCCCTGCCAGTGACATTTATACAGTAATCAGTGGCTATTTAAAGCTCTGATCACTGTATAAGTGTCATTGGTCGCAAAAAAGAGTCACAAGTGTCCGATTTGTCGGCCGCAATGTTGCAGATCACCGCCACTACTAGTAAAAAAATAAAAATAATAAATATACCATAAATCTATTCCCATAGTTTGTAGACATGATAACTTTTGCACAACCCAATAAATATACGCCAATTGCGATTTTTTTTTTTTACCAAAAATATGTAGAAGAATACATATCAGCCTAAACTGATGAATAAATTTGGTTTTTTTTTATATATTTTTTTTTGATATGTATTATAGCAAAAAGTAAAAAAAAAGGGTTTTTTTTTCAAAATTGTCACAGTTTGTTTATAGCGGAAAAAAATAAAAATCGCAGAGGTGATCAAATACCACCAAAAGAAAGTTCTATTTGTGGGAAAAAAAGGATGTCAAAGTTTAGGTACAGAATCGCATGCCCACGCAGTTGCCGCTTAAAGCGACGCAGGAACATATTGCAAAAAATGGCCTGGTCATTAAAGGGGCAAATCCTTCCAGGGCTGAAGTGGTTAACAGGTTAATTTAATGTTGTCAACTCAATAGTTACTTCATGTAAGTTCCATGCTAATTCACACTTTAATATTTGGTCAGCATTAATGTTTATCAGATTTTGCATATATAATCTCTCTAAATAAAAAGGGCTAAAATCAGAAAGGACTTGCAAGAGGACTGAATTTGAATACCATAACTTCTTATCTTTTGAAATACATTGTATTGTTAAAGCTAATCTTTAAAACTCCAATTTTGGGAAAAGGATCATAAAAAAAAAGTTCTCAATCCCTAACATAATACTGTTTACCACTTAAATAGATAGAAAGTTCAAAAGGACTTAGGGGCTGAAAGAAAAAAAAATCATAATGCTATTTTGGTTCAATAAAAAGAATTGTCCCTAAATGATTATAACATAATAAAAAAATGTCAATACTATAAACAAAGTTAATTAAAATTTAACTAGAAATTCTGATAGCAAAATGAAAAATATTAGCATAAAAAAAAGTATATTTAAATGAAATTATTTTAGTAACCAGGTTTAAAACTTTAAAATATTAGAAATGCCATAGGCCCTAAACACACACCATGTACAGTGAACCTGTGGCCTGGCTATAGAGTAAAAAATCTTTAAAGCTAAACTCTAGGCAGATACAAAAGACGCAACTATAATATGACATTGTAATCATTCATATAGCCAAATGTATTTTATACATGCAACAGTATAAGCACTTTAATTTGATTTGCTATCAATCTCATGTTATATTTGTACAGCAGAGCTCAGAAGGAGGGAGGAAGAAGCAGAATAAGGAGTTATTCAATTGTGCTCACAAGGCATGCACTGATAAAGGGAACAAGCAGAGGCCCAGTTGCAGGCTTTAAATGTATACTTGATGGCCTAGGTTCAGAGAAATTAATTGAATGGTGTTGTCACTCATTCAACCTGGAGGAAGACTAAGGGCATCTAGTGGCAGAAAAAAAAATACTACAAGAAACAGCTTTGGATTAAAGAGGAGTATTGCAGCAACATCTGTTGTAATTTCTTTTTTAATGAACTACTCATTTTTTGTTTTCTTTTTGACTATGCTTCAGCTTTCAAACTAATTCTTACTAACCTCTTTATCTGCAAACACTGGTGAAAAGTGTATTCTCAAAGTTCAAAAGTAAAGCAGTGAAGTCATTCAAGTAGTGTTTCAGCACTTTGTCCCCTTCATTCCTGTGCACCTCTTCTATGTTTCCATTAGAAGTTTAAAGGCTGAAACTCAATTTGTTGCTAGTAGTGTTGAGCGAACCCGGACTGTAACGTTCGGGTCCGTACCGAACTTTCGGGTGTCCGTGGCACGGACCCGGACCCGGACATTTCAAAAATCGTTCGGGTTCGGTCCGGGGTTCTGCTATTTTACTCCACGTGTTGAGAAGCTGCAGGGCAGCCAATCAACAAGCGTTTCACTGGTTTGCCCTTAGAAGCCATCACAGCCATGCCTACTAATGGCATGGCTGTGATTGGCCGGTGCATCATGTGACCCAGCCTCTTTATAAGCTGGAGTCACAGTGCTGCAGTCACATGCTCCTTGGGTTAGTGTAGGGAAAGGTAGCTGACGGCGTGAGGGACAGATTTGAGACATTTTAAGACCTGATCCTGCATCCTGAGATAGATTACTTTACTACTGCTGTCTGTGCTGTTGCTCTGAGGACAGATAGC
>BLSH010373194.1:42229-52235 GCA_018402905.1 Glandirana rugosa | reverse complement strand
ATTTCTCTGGAGAGGCGCTCTGTTATTTCATCGGATGTGCGCTGCAGGGCCCGCGTTAACATGCGTTCGAACTGTTGCAGGAGGGGGTCTGATGAGCCCCTGGGGGACAGTGGGGAGGCCAAAGGCTCATTATCTGACTCACCCTCGTCGGGATGGCTGGACATCCGTCCTTTATGTTTAGGAGTCTTCGCGCTACCGCCGCTGCTGCGGGGGGAGGCAGCCGCCGCCATCTTGGATGAGGCCCTCGCCAGGGCGTCCCGGATATTTCGGCTTTTAATCTTCGGTCGAGGGTTCCCTGCGACCATACTCGGTGTCCCGGGTGTCAGCAGGCGAAGGTGTGTCGGGATGTGGCGATAGCGCGCTGACAGTGAGCTGTAGAGCGGCCCGTGGGATCGTGTCGGTGCGGAGCTCTAGCTAGACGCGGCCATCGCTGAGAGCTTCGCGCATGCGCCCTACAGTCTGCCTTCTTAATCACACTATTGACAAAATGCTCATGTCACCCTCCACAGTGCCTGCCCCACGATCCACCACCCTCCAGGGAAAAGACCCACAAACATCTCAGCATCAGGACATGTCCCTTATGTTTGAGAGGTTTGCGGAGCTTCTGGATAAGGGCCTCGCCCAGATAACTTCTGAAATCAAATCTGACCTTCAATTGTTGGGCTCACACATTGATAACGTGGAGACTAAAATGGACGCCACTGTCACTAGGGTAAACCAGAACTCAGACCTAATCCAAGAACTGCACAATCGTCTGGAAGGAGCTTTCGCCAAAATCGATGATCTTGAAAATAGATTGAGGAGGCAGAACTTCAGAATCTAGGATCTACCAGAAATTATTGATGTTCCTGAAGCTGTACACTTCCTGATCAAGACCCTCATTCCTAACATTGGCCCACACAAAATAGAGCTGGACCGGGCCCATAGGGTGTTACGTCCCCCCCGCTCTGATGGCCTACCACGGGATATAGTGGTAAAACCACACTACTACATCACCAAAGAGGAAGTGATGAAGAGAGCCTGCTCTACCCCTCAAATTCAAGTCTTGGGTCATACAGTTCAAATCTTCGCAGACATCTCCCCTTTCACCATCCAAAAGCGGAGATCCCTGAAACCTCTTCTTACAATTATGCCACAGAAAAACATAAAATATTGGTGACAATTTCCTTCCAGATTAAAATTTGATTTTCACAACAAGTCTTATAGATTCTCCACATTCCAGGAAGGGGAATCCCTCCTCCAACAACTGGGGATCATCTCCAAAGACCCACCTTCACCAATGCAAATGTTCTCCTCCAGTTTGTCCAAGAGACTGCCCCCATCAAGCCCACTCACCTCCCTCTGGCAAAAACCCAAATCTAAGAAGGCCAAAGAAGGCATTATCCCATGAGAAGGCTCTAACATTCTTCAGGCTTTTTTCATCTCCCACATTGGAGACAGATCCACGTGGACAAACATCCTGTCTCACTCAGCTGGTTGCAAGGCTTCTATAAATACTTTTACCTCCTAGTTGCTCCCCTTCCTAACACTACCTTACTAGGCCCTTGGCTTCTTTATGGCCCCTCAGTGGGACCTCTTCCAGTCTCTACCTACCCTAGCTTAAATATTATTGGTGGCTCCTCCTGCTGTATTGGCAGTTCAAGTAACCACATAGTAAGATGAGGGCCACTCACTCATTCTTTATTAAAGTTGGACTGGTTGTTAATTGTTTGTTTAGTCATTTGGACACCAAACAGCATATCAAGGGCCCCACTGCGCCCGAGGGCTACTTTTGTCTGTTGAATACTATTTAATTTGTGCTCTCCTTTTTACAGGGGATGCGGTTTGTAGAGTGGATACGTTGCGCCCACCCCCTGCTCATGGAGAATGGTCATTTTGGTTCTATGGAATAGGGTGTTCCTGCTTCTGGTGGAATCCACATTATCTGACAATTGGAGTATGTTCACCATACTCCCTCCATGTTCTTTTCTCTCTTTGTTTCATTTTCCTACTCACCTATTTTCTCCCCTTTCTCTTAGGTTTTCTCCTTTTTCTTTGGTGACAGGACCGGATTCACTGCCCCTCTGGTTCCAGCGCAACTTTTTCAGACTCAGTGATCCAGCATACCTCCCAACCACTCACACCAGGTCTCAGGTAGGTGACCAGAGATTGTCGTGTACATTCCTCTCTCTTCTCCATGGCTGACCCTACTATGTCCAGGCTCCCTCTCTGTATAGCCTCTCACAATATTCAGGGTCTAAACTCCCCCATGAAACACAAAAAGACGTTTCTACATTACGCTGCCCAAAAGATAGACATTGTCTTTGTGCAGGAAACCAACTTTCCAAAATCGTTCTCCCCTCCTTCATTCATCGCAAGTTCCCTAAATTTTACCTGGCTAGTTCAGACAACAAAACTAAGGGGGTGGGCATCTTTTTCTCTCTTAATGTCCACTTTTCATGCATTCCAGAATTGAAGGACCCAGAGGGCAGATTTCTACTACTTAAAGGACACATTGACAACAAACTCTCCATTCATATCTTATTACGCCCCGAATAAAGGCCAATCAAAGTTTTTTGAATCCATTTTCCAAGCCACTACTCCTCTAGCTCCTCTAGCAGAAGGGACAGTGATATACGGAGACAATTTGAATACGGCATTTGATGTGGGCTTAGACCAAACTCACCCCCCAGGTAGGAACCAGATCCGCCCCTCAAGGCAGAGTCTCAAAGTACCCGGACAAATTTTTAATCAGGGGCTAGTTGACGTTTGGAGGGAATTGAATCCCTTTACCAAAGATTATACGCACTTCTCCAGCCCTCATAATAGGTTTGCCAGGATAGACCACTTCTTCATTCGCACTAGCCAAATACCTTTGGTCTCCAAATCCCTTATTAGGGACTCTGCCTTGTCGGACCACTCCTCCCTTCTCATGATATTAAATAGACCATCTGATTCACGCATATGTTATAACTGGAGGTTGAACGACTCTATTCTCAGCAATCCAACACATGCTTCAGAACTCAACACAGCAATTCAGGAATACTTTCTCCTGAATGACGTTAACAACATTTCCCCATCCTCCTTATGGGCTTCTCATAAATCCTCAATTAGAGGAAAGCTGATTCAGATGGCCTCCAGGATCCGTAAAGCTAGATCTGTAGATATCAAACGCTTGGAAAAGGAATTCTTAATGGCTAGCAAACAACATAAGGTTGCCCCTTCCTCCACCTCCCCAAGCAAATTAGAGGCAGCACGCACCGCCTTAAACTTGGCCCTCACGACTATTGCAGAGAAAAACCTCAGATGGGAAGGGGGAAGATTCTACCTTCAGAGAGATAAAATAGGCTCCATGCTGGCACACAGACTTGCCCCCAAACTTAAAATTCACTCCCTACCCAAAATCGGAATGCATCACGGCTCTCTTTCTCAAAACCCCCCAAAAATTCTGGAAGCCTTCCAAGACTTCCATGAGAAGCTCTACAATGGACGACAAGCTACACAATGTTCTGCATTCCCTGCCAATCCCCACACTCAAAAAACACCATAAGGACGAACTGGAGGAGCCCATCTCCCCATTCATGTCATTAAATCCCTAAGGAACAGCTCTGCCCCAGGGCCTAATGGCTTTGCGGTTCCCTACTATAAACACTTTGCAGATACTTTAGCCCCATACATGGCCCACTTCTTTAACCATCTAACTTCTTTAAGTTAGATGGTTAACTTCTTTAACCATCTACACTCAGGCGACTCTCTAAACACTGACTTGAACTCAGCCTTCATCACCATCATACCCAAGCCTAATAAAGACCCCAGTGCTGTCGAGAACTACCGCGCTATATCTCTAATTAATAATGACCTAAAAATTCTGACGAAAATATTAGCAAATTGGATATTCAACTTCATAGGTCACTATGTACACAAGGACCAGGTGGGCTTCATACCAGGGAGATAGGGACCAGACCAGGTTAGGAGGGTGATTGACATCACCTCCCTCTTGAAGTCGGGTTGGGACAATGGTGCACGTTGGGAGGGGTTCCTTCTCTCAT
This sequence comes from Glandirana rugosa, assembly GCA_018402905.1. NCBI lineage: Eukaryota > Metazoa > Chordata > Amphibia > Anura > Ranidae > Glandirana > Glandirana rugosa. Next base: position 48,207 of record BLSH010373194.1, on the reverse strand, counting down.
TAGATATGACGAAGGTCTTTGATATGGTTTCCTGGTCCTAACCGTTCCTGGTTCTTCAGCACTGGGGTTTTGGCCCATCCTTTTTAAACATAATAAGAGCTCTATACTCCAACCCAGAAGCCACAATTAAACTTCATGGCTTCCACTCTACTCCTTTCCCTATTATGATTGGTACAAGGCGGGGCAGCCCGCTGTCCCCGCTGATCTTTGCCCTGGTCCTGGAGGTCCTGGCAATCGCCCTTAGATCCAATCCTGACATACATGGGGTGAGATGTGGCACACAAGTCCACAAATGTGCTTTATATGCCGATGACATCATGCTCTTTGTCACGGAGCCTCACATCTCTCTACCAATTATTTGCAGGATCCTGGACGAGTTTGGCAGGATCTCAGGGTTACACGTGAATTACTCAAAATCATTTGCCCTAAATGTAAATTTACTTGAACAACTGGTCGATACACTCAAAAACAACTTTCAATTCAGTTGGGTTGACAAAAAACTCCCATACCTAGGGGTCCATATAACACCTTCTGTTGATAATCTTTAAGCAGCGAACTATCCTTCTATGTCCCTAAAATTGGGACAAGAAATGCAGACATGGGGCAATCTAGGGCTCTTCTGGCTAGGCAGGGTTAATTCTATCAAATGAATTTGCAACCGAGGCTCCTATACCTATTCCGGTCACTCCCCATTCCAATCCCCAGAGGCCCTCTCAAGAAATTCCAAGCCAAAATCATACGCTTCATTTGGGGTAACAAAGGGCATAAGCTAAACAGAGAAACCATGTTTCGGCTCAGGGATCAAGGGGGTCTGAATCTCCCAAACTTACTATGGTACTATCAAGCTGCCCAACTCTCCCAGCTCTCGATCATTTACTCAAAAAGCTCACACCCTGACTGGGTTCGTCTGGAAAGACAAGCAATCCTTAAACACACTATTGACTTTCTGTTGTGATGTTCTCCTGAAGAGCTCAGACAACTGGGAAAAGAATCCTTCAGAATCCGTGCTCCACGGGGCTGGAAGAGAGGTAAAGACACCTCATCCACACTGCACCGGTCCCGCACTGCAGGCCTATATTTTTTTTTAGGTCGAAATTCCACCATCACGCACGGTGGTGGAGGATGCAACTCAATTCCCGACCTAAATTTGTGGATCGCGACCCCCGACCCTACATCAGAAACGGCGCCGCAACCCAAGGAACCATACCACCATCTGGATGGGTAAGACTCAATACCACTCCTGTTTGGCATCCCATAAACCCTGCTGCGGCTCTGCCCCTATACTGAGCAGCGGAGGTGCCGCTGAAGAGACTAATCTTGGTCGGCACAGTCTAGGTCACAAAGTCTGGTCAACAGGCTCCTTTCCTTCCTTCCCACCCGGCCGCCTGGACATCCAGCCCAAAGAAGCCCAGGATAGACTTATCTGCAAACTAGATCCCCCTCCAGGGTGCCCTACAGTCCCGCTGTCCAAGAGCCGAGGCGGGCGGGGGCGCCAGCGGCTATGCGAGTCCGGGGCTTCACTGCGGCCTCCGGAGGCTGCCACCTTGATACACCCCTCACCTGAATCCGAGGCCTAGGTACTTTTCTCTCAGGGGTGCCCACTGTAAAAATACAAGCTGATGCCCAGACAACCCTCCTAAGACTCCCTGGTCCTGTTACTATTAAGGGCACGTGGAAAAGCTTTATTTTGGCGGTCATATTGGTACACCTTCATCGCCTCCTGAGGCCTCCCTGCCGCGGCTCACCCTCTTTTTGCAGTACTACAACTACCCTGTGGGGCAAATGCCCAAAGATGGACTTGTGGTAAACCTATAAGATGGCTGACATATGAATATGTGACCCCAGTCCCCATCTCTTCCTCTCCGGCCCCTGCTCCGCAACAAACGTATATTTAGCAACAGGGGTCCCAACATTTATGAACCTAGCAGTCCGCACAGCATATGGGCAAGATAGGATTCCAGAAACATTTCTATAGAGGGTTCAACCCGACTTTACACTCTATGGAACTTTAATTGCTTAGGCCACAGTCTCCAGCCTTGAGTAGCACGGCCGAACCGCCGGAGCCCGCTGACCTCCTTGCTACAGCAGAAGGTATGTCGCAATTAACCCAAACCCCTCCACCTACTGTACCCGCTGCGATGGTTACAGTAGAGGTTCTGGACTTAAAACTTCAGACCCTATTACAGGATTTGACACATAACATTGCTAAAGAAGTTGGGAAAATTGCCCAGGAGCTCAGAGGGGAGATTGACAAACTAGGGGAGCGTACTGACACCCTGGAAAACAAATTTGATGAATTGGTGCAATATGTGCATATTTTAGAAGAAGACAATGCTGCCCTCAAACACACAGTCTCTCAGCTTCAGCTCCAACAAGAAGACCTGGAAAATAGAGAACGTCGACAAAACTTGAGGATTCTGAGGAGTCCCTGAGGAGGTCAGCGACAAAGAGATCCACCCGTTCCTTTTGGGTTTATTCGTCACCTTGGCTCCTTATATTCCGGACATAGACTGGCGATTAGACAGAGCCCACAGGTCATTGGCACCTAAACCGCCTCCTAATGCCAACCCGAGACACATAATAGTACGCTTCCACTTCTACGAAAGCAAAGAGGTTCTGACTGTGGCTACATGCAATAAATCACGCATAGATTATAAAGGGAACAAAATCCAAATCTTCAGTGACCTTTCACCCATCACTCTGGCTAAAAGACGCAACCTAAGCCCGGTCACTATGCATCTACAAAAATTTCAGGTGTCATACCGTTGGGGCTTTCCCTTCCGTTTATCAGCCTCTTAAGATGATGTTCAATATTCCATAAGAGATATTCCTGAAAGTGAATCCTTCTTGCGCAACTTAGGCCTCCAGCCTACACCAGAAGAACAGCTCCAGCTTCCCCCATGATCACGAGATCCCTCTTGACTCCTGCCAAGATCTGGACACCAGTGCGTCAGAGAACACGTAAACCCTCTTCTACTCCCCAGCGGTCTACCCCCTCGAGATCTCCTACTTGAGACTTGGACCCTCCTTGAGATGATCTTGTTGTTTCCCATGGTCGACTGAGTTTAAGTCTGTCTGTGATTTGGGCCCAAATTCTGAGTTTTCACAGTTCCCCAGATTTCATTGTCCTATCCAATTATCATTTTCTTTTTTTCTGTTCTCAAATGTTAGGTATGAACTGTTTTTTGTATTTCTCAGAAGAGACGGGACAATATTTTCCACTTTGTGGTTGCTGTTTTTGGCTCTGACCATGCGTCAGGCCAGGCACCCCTTCATGTCCAGAGGCGGCTGCCCTGGACTCCTGAGGGGTTTTTTTCACCTCAGGCCTCTCAAAAATGTTTTGTGTTTTATTATGTTCCTTGTTTTTTGTTTTTTTTCTCTTTTCATCAACAAACTCTTCTCCAACTATTTTCCATGTACGCTATGGAACCAACATGCAACAAGGCACTGAACTGTCCCCCAACAGGTATTCTACCACTGTGTTCAGGATCTGTACACCAAGGTCTTTTATATTTTTTTTTCTTATCAAGGTATCGATTGAAAGGTTTAATCCTACAACATTATGGCTTTAAAAATATATTCTGTATGTAAGGGGTCTGAATTATATACAAAAAGTATGGCTGGCCTTGAAGGAATTCAGATCCTCAGGGGCCGACATGATCTTGGTTTAGGAGACTCATTTCAAATTCTAGTTCTTTTGAATTTGCCTCCAAACATTTCCCCATAACTTTCATAGCCACCGATCCCTCAGGGAAAGCTGGAGTAGCTATCTTAATCAAACACTCTTGTAATATACACATAACATCCTTATTCCTGGATCCTCAGGGTCGCTTCATTCTCCTGAACTGCGATCACTTACGCACATCTTTTACCTTAGCAAACGTGTATGCTCCTAATGTGGGTTAAATTGGATTCCTTACAAAGGTTTTTGAAAAAAAATGATCCTATTCCCATCCCTTTACAATTATAGGAGGGGATTTCAATCTCTGCATGTCATCAAATAGAGATAGACATGCACTTTTCCAACCAACCCCACCATTGCATGATCAGAAAATGTCCACAGCCTTCCGCAAATTGGCTAGATCCTACAACCTTTGTGACACATGGAGGGTATGACACCCTACCCTCAAACAATACACATTTTATTCCCCTCCCGCATAAATTATACTGCAGACTTGATCATTTTTTCGTCACGGCACCAGTGCTCCTGAGTGTAGTTTCCTCAGAGATAAATTCCATTACGTGGTCTGACCATGCCCCTATTGTCCTAGACCTGGCCATGTCTGTCTCAACACCAAGAACCTGTCATTGGCGTCTGAATGAGGCATTTTTGCGAACACCCAACATTAAAAGAGACCTACAGGACAAACTTTCATACATTTTTCAAACGAATGCAGGCTCAGTAGCGGAGGTTGACATATTGGGTAGTAACTTACCATTGACATATTGGGTAGTAACTTACTGCATACTCTATGGCTTACCAACTGGACAAGCACATTGATCAGGAAATTTCAGCAGCATTTAGGAGTAGGTCTAGAAGAAGAAGGTTTAGATCTCAACAACAACCTAGAAGTGAGTTATCCTCCTCAGACAGCGACACGGAACACATAGATAAATCAGTTTCTTTTTTAGTGCAGGGACATACGGCCGAAAACGAACCAGGCCCCTCCAAAAGTGGGAGACAACCGAACTCTCTAAACTAAAAAGAAACAGATGGAGAAAAGGGAAGAAAAGTAGAGACAAAAGGTCCACAAAGACAGATCAGATCGAGACACAACCAGAAATAGATAAAATGGGATTAGACATAACCGCACCGAGTGGGGGGCCAGAACTAGATTTGAAGATCGTTAATTTATCTGACTTTCCATTAGATGAAAATCATGTCTCTCTCCTCAGAAAGGGTCTTTCCTTTTCACCGTCTGCGGCTATGAACGAATTTGACGTTTATAAGGATGTGAGTCTTTTTCTCAGGAAGGTTGTTTTGAACCACTGGCATAAGTGCAGAACTATGCCGGGGAGACCAGTGGCCACATAACTGGATCAGCAGGAAAGGGAAGCCCTGGAATCTTTGGTTTCTCTGTTACAGGAGAATCAATCCAGTGACTCTGAGCAAGAAGAACCATCTGAGCAGAGACTTAGGGCCTCAGGGATCAGGATTCGGTCCCGGAGGATGCCCCCACTTTCTCGCCATAAATGGGTTAGTACATTTTTAGACCTGGTCCGCAATGATCTACATGAGATTAATTGGCAGTGGAAAGGTATAGATAATCTCTTGAGGCAGGAGAGAAAAGCACTAAGAGAATTACAACAAGCCACCAATGTGGTGATTCGTGGCAGCGACAAGGGGGGCAATATTGTTCTGTGGTCTGCACAGTTATATGAACAAGACGTTTTTCGTCAATTGAAAGACTTAGATACCTATCACAGACTCCAGAGTAGAGTTGAGCGAACCTCTGGAAGTTCGGGTTCTGCTGGTCCGGCCGAACTTCGGGACAAAGTCCGGGTTCGGGTCCGGACAGAACCCGAACGATCGCACGGACCCCGAACCCCATTGAAATCAATGGGGACCCAACTTTTAGGCACAAAAATGGCTGTAACAAAGTCCTGGAAAGCCCTAGAGGGCTGCAAAAGGAAGTAAAATGGATCAGTTGGAGATCCGAGGATGAGGTGTAGGTGGGGGAAGGGTAAAAAAATAAACTAAAATTAAATAAAAAGGGTAGGGGTAAAAAAACATCCCGTGAACGGGATGAGAATGGGGGTAAAATGAAGGAAAACGTCGGGAGATCCCGAAAGGTCCTGAAACAATGTCGGTAAAAACACGGATTTTCAACCCAGGGGTAACTAAAGTTACCCCAAGCCCCAGGCACGCTAGCAAGCCCAAGACAGGCCTGGGCTTGGGCCTGAAACAGGGCTTCAAGCCGGCCTGGTCGTCTTGGGCTTGAAGGTCTCCAAGCGAGTTGAGATGAGACCTCAGACAC
>BLSH010373194.1:17013-38126 GCA_018402905.1 Glandirana rugosa | reverse complement strand
TGTGTACGATCGTATCGATCGTTGTGTTAGGCAGAGTTTAATCCACAATCTGCAACTGTAAGCAGCAGTATTTGAAATCTCAAATTCCTCCAACAATCTGATCGTTGAGCACGATCGTAGCGATCTTGTTTTATGCAGAGTTTGATCTGCAACTCAAAGCAGCGGTATTTGAAATCTCAAATTAGTCCAACAATCTGATCGTTGTGCACGATCGTAGCGACCGTTGTTTTATGCAGAGTTTGATCTCAGACTCAAAGCAGCGGTATGTGAAATCTCAAATTTCTGCTATCTGTCCTCAGAGCAACAGCACAGCAGTAGTAATCTATCTCAGGATGCAGGATCAGGTGTTATTAAAATGTCTCTAATCTCTCCCTGACTCCGTCAGCTACCTCTCCCTACAGCTAACCCAAGAGCATGTGACTGCAGCATCAAGTGACTCCAGCTTATATAGAGGCTGAGTCACATGATGCACTGGCCAATCACAGCCATGCCATTAGTAGGCATGGCTGTGATGGCTTCTAAGGGCAAACCAGTGAAACGCTTGTTGATTGGCTGCCCTGCAGCTTCTCAACACGTGGAGTAAAATACCAGAACCCCGGACCCGAACCCGAATGTTTTTTGAAATGTCCGTGTTTGGGTCCGGGTCCCGGACACCCCAAAGTTCGGTACGGACCCGAACGTTACAGTCCGGGTTCGCTCAACACTACTCCAGAGCAATCCTTTCCCCACCCTTGTTATGCAGCTCAACTCACAGGTAGATCTAGTGGCAGAGGATGGCCTTCTCCCTAAAAAAGAACAGGGGTTCCTGAAGGTTAAAGAGTACAATGTACCGAATTTTTACTTAATTCCTAAACTTCACAAGAATTTGGCCAACCCTCCTGGTAGGCCCATTGTTTCTGCTATAAAAGGACCCTTTGAGAGAGTGGGGAAATTTGTGGATGCCATGATCAAGGACCTCATCCAGGATCTGCCATCCTATGTGCAGGATTCTAGACAGGTGTTGTCAAAAATAATGGATGTCCATGTTCCAGAAGGGACCCCATTGGTGGGTTTTGACGTTGAATCATTATACACGTCTATTCCCCATCAGTGGGGTCTCCGGGCAGTCATGCATTTTTTGGAAAACAAACATCCGAACCTGGGAGCACACAATGAGTTTATTGTTGATTTATTTGAGTTTATGTTGAATAATAATTGCTTCCAGTTTCTGGACGTATCATATCAACAGATACTTGGTACCTCTAAGGGTGCCCCATGGGCACCCGCATACGCCTGTCTGCAACTCGGATATTGAGAGGAGCAGATGGTATACAACTCACCTATGTACCAGACCCAAAGCATGTTGTGGGTCCGGTACATAGATGATATTTTGATGTTGTGGAGGGGCTCGATGATGGAGCTTAACGACTTTATTGGAGAACTGAATCGCAATGACCGCAACATTCACTTGACTTTTTTAGCTGACCCACAGTCTCTTCCCTTTCTGGATTTAACCATTACTTTACAGGGGAGTACTATTCTTACACACACTTTCCGGGAACCCACGGCGGCAAACACCCTTCTCTTGGCCAGTAGCTGCCATCCTCAGTCCCTAATTAAGGGCATACCAGTGGGCCAGTTCCTGAGATCCCGAAGGAACTGCTCCACGGATGGGCAATTTGAGCAAGAGGCTAAAGGAGTCTATACCCGGTTTAGAGAGAGAGGTTACTCCCACAATAGTCTCAGGAGAGCTAAACGAAGGGCTACAGCCAGCAATCGCCGTGATTTAATTCAGGCCCCCCCAATGCCCGTTGAGGTTACTCAACCGGTAGTTATCAATTTTCCAACTCGTATCATCACCAAATATGGAGCACAATGGGATGAGGTTAGAAGGGTCCTCGATAAACATTGGCATCTATTGACCAAAACTCCCATACTAGGCGAGATAGTGGGCCCACGCCCTCTAATGGTAGCTAAGAGAGCACAGAATCTCTCTGATCTTTTAGTGCATTCTCAATATTTAAGATCCACTACCTTGAATTGGCTGTTGAAACGCCACAGGAAATCGGGCATGTACCCTTGTGGAAGGTGCAACATCTGCCAGTACGTACATAAAACCAATGTCTTCACCAATGCTGATGGTTCCAGGTCCTTTGACATCAAAAGATGTATAAACTGCTCAACCACCAGGGTAGTTTACCAGTTGACCTGCCCTTGTGGAAAAGCATACATGGGCAAGACAAAATGACCATTGAAGGTCAGGATTAGTGAACATTTGTCTAGCATTAGAGGGAAAAAAGATGAGGACAGGCCCCTAGCTAACCACTTTCAACAATTTCACAGAGGCAAACCCGATGGTTTGTTGGTGAAGGACATCTATGCCTTGGATCTTCCCCTGCGTAGGGGTGATTTTGACACAGTACTGTTACAAAAAGAGAAAATGTTCATCTTTCTCCTGAATTCGTTGGCACCACACGGCCTTAATACCGAATTCAATCTTTCTGTTTTTCTGGATACGTAATACCAACCAACTTTGCAGTTACATGAAGCTGGTGTGAGTTTTTTTTTTTTTTTTCTCGCATGTCCCCTCTGAATTGGGAATCATTAGACTATTCTGTGTTTTTCGGTAATTTTTGAATTTTGGCCTTTTTCTTGGCAATTGCTGATGTTTTTGAATTAATTATGTTTTATTTAATACATGTTTGAGTTATTGCTGATCAATGTGCTCGTCCAGGAGGCCCCTGAACTAGCTTTACGCTGAATGTTGATCTAGTATACTTTCCCTTTTTCTGCTTGGTTAATCTGTGAATGATCGTTTGGGCAAGTGAATGTTGGAGACATCTGGTGGTTGACAATGAAATTACATGTCCTATTACACCCACTGTATAAATACCACTCCTCGTTCGGGCCCGCCTTTGCTTTGACAAAGTCCACGATAGGTGGACGAAACGCGTCAGCGTTCACGTCATTCCGTCCTCTGTGGACGCTCCAGCCGGCCACCCCCATCACGCTCATGTGATCGTTCGTCCACGGACCGGTCGTGTGATCAACACGTGACTCCGATCACGCCAGACACGGATCGTTCGGCTCTACCGCAAAGAACGGACAGCACTGACCACAGATGTGATCACCACTGATCTCCATTGTCTCTACTCCTGAGGGTGCCGACATGGTCGGCGAAGACTGGTGAGCTAACTGTCTGTGGTGTACATTGCGGTTATTTGCATCAATCCCAGGTATGGGAGATTTAGTCTGGTACGATCCGATGTGAACAGTTTGAACTGCTGAACTTTTCCCAACAGCAGGAGTATCACTGACTACATTACCTGATTACATATTTCAGCCTACTGTCATGCCCCGCATGAGACAACAAATGTTTTGGAGTTCATCCAGTGGGAAGTGACACCAGTGAACTACCATATCACCACCTCCCCTACACTGTGGTCAAACCACCAGTTCAGTTCAGTTCACGTGTCCTGTTTGCCGGGTGTATTGACAACGTTGTCATTTTAAATAGCTATCAATGGTAATTGACTGTTTTTATTTTTGTATAATGGTTTTTTATTAATAAAGTCCTACATTAAATTGCCCAGGGTGTCCTGCCTATGGGCTCTTTGTGTTGCTACACAATTTTTGGTATATTACTGTTTGCCCTAGGGACCCCATCCTGGTTATGGGTGAATGGCTATGCAGGGTGAATGGATAATTCTATTTCCCCAGGCCTTATACTTTGTAATAAACCCTAACGGGGGAGTTATCTTATCATTTTTCTTTTCAGTAGCGGAGGTTTCCACTTTATGGGAAGCTCATAAAGCCTTTTTTAGGGGGGAATGCATCTCTACAGGCTCACGCCTGAAATGAGACTCCAACAAATTAAAAGAAGAGCTTTTGGTCCAGTTGCGTGCCACTGAAAAGAAACTACTACAAGCTCCCACTGTAGATCGCTTGAGAACTGTGGTGGCGGTGCGCAACCGTATCAAATCTCTGGCCATGAGCAAAATGTACAAATCACTACTTTGGTCTAGACAGAGGTTTTATGAGTATGCTAACAAGCCACATAAGATGTTGGTCAATAGGTTAAAACCGAGATCATTCATGTCAATACCTGACCATCTACTACAGTCAGATGGTACTCCCACCCATTGCCCCCGCACTATGTCTCAGGTCTCATTACCCTGCAACAAAATGAACAGATCAATACGCCTATTACATCTGAGGAATTAGCGGAGGTTATAAGTCATTTGCCATCACATAAAGCTCCAGGCCCAGATGGTCTCCCGTACTCCTATTATAAAACGTTCCTCCCAGTTTTAGCCCCTCACATGTTACAACTATTTACTTCTTTGCAAAACAATACACTTCCAGTAATTTTTTTTAATTTTAAAAGGCTTTTATTGTGCAATGGTACAGCGTATACATACATTGACATATCTTGATATTTCATATTAGAACAACCAACAAGTGGGTATATCTTGTGAAATTACAATTACATAGTTTCAGTATTTTTAAGTATGCTATTGTTATTGCTATTGCACACTGTTTTAACTATAAAAGGAACTATAAAAGGGGTATAGGAAGGAAGAGGGAGAAAAAGGAGGGGGACGGAAGGGGAGGGTATGGGGTATGAGAGGAGAAATGCGAGGAGAAATGAGATCAGCATGAGACATAGAACCAGTCATTGTGCTGTATATGTTTTATGACAGTTGGACCACGGACTCCACAATGTTTCCAGCTTTTTGTATGTGGTTGCATCTTTTGCAAGTAAGAGTTTGTATGTTTTCTGGGTTTGAGTCGATTTAATGACTTCGTAGATCTCAGGAGTGTTAGCATTTTTCCACAATTTTGCAATGTTATGCCTGGCGGTTAAGAGGATATTTGTGATTACTTTCCTGTGAGTTTTGGGAAAGCTCTCTATGTTTAAGTTCAGTAGGCCCAGGTCGGGCGTAGGCTAAATGGTCCGCTCCATGATACCGGAAATTAGTTGGAAAACCTCATTCCAGTAAGTGGTCAGGAGTGGGCAGCTCCACATGACGTGCAGAAGTGTGCCTTTTAGCCCACATCTCCGCCAGCATGTGGAAGAGGTAGTATCATCAAATTTTGCCATTCTATCTGGAGTAAGATTTCTTCTCTGAATGTTTTTTTTGTGTAAGTTCCCACAGTGTTGAGCACTTTGTACTTAGATACACTGTTGAGATCGGCTTTTGCCATTGAGTACCTGTATAGTTTTTGTCTATAACTTGTTCCCAATGGGTAAAGTCCGTAGATTTTTGAATTTGTTTTTTTTTTTAAGTAAGTTGTAAAATATGGAGATACCTTTTTCCCCTGATGATCTGGGTTGGTAGTATGATATGGCTTGTATTGGTACTTGTGTATACAGTTGGGGGTTAAATTTTAAGCAGTGTGACATCTGCATGTATTAAAAGTGTGCTCCTGGTCCTAGCCCTAGGAATTGGTTAAAGTGATGGAATGATTTTAGCTTCCCACCTTGGGAGATGTCTGATAATGGGAGTGGATCTTGGTTTGTCCACCTAAAACTAGGGAGATCAGGTATAAGTAGTTTCATGGTCTGAAGGGGTACTTTTAGTTGCGCTGTAGGGGTCTTCTCCCAATTAATAGATGTAAATTTGCGCCATGATTTAATCCCTGCATGTGTAGTTGGTGAGAGGTATTGGGGGATTTTTGCTTTAGGGTGCAAACTGTATAGCCAAGCTTTGAGGTTCTTCCCTATTATAGATTGTCTTTCTATTTCTCCCCAGGGGGTAGATGGTTCGGGGAGGAACCATTCTTTTAATTGTGTTAGGATGCCTGCCGTATACTAGTTGTCCATGTCAGTAAGGCCCGATCCGCCGATAGATCTGTGCTTTATAAGTCTGTTTTTGGAGATGCGGGGTTATTTCCCTTCCCAAATAAAGTGTTTTAAAAGAGCTTGTAAAGATTTGGTATATTTTTTAGGTATGGGAATTGGGAGGGAGCGAATTATATATAGCCATTGTGGTAAGTGGTTCATTTTGTAGGCTACTAGTCGCCCTGCCCATGAGAATTCATATTTCTTCAGTTGGGTTAGGGATTGGGTGAGGTTAAGTTTGTATGGGATATCATTTTCCTTAAATAAGTCTTTCGGGTGTCTGGTCAATGTTGTGCCTAGATAGGTTATACCTTTATCAGTCCACTGGTAGGGGTGTTGTAGGGCCAATAGATGATGAGTAGTACTGTCAATGCCCAGGTCTAGTATGTGGGATTTTGTAGAGTTAATTTGTAGTATGATACCCTTCCGAATTTGCTCAGTATCTGTTCTGCTGCTGGCAGGGACGTGTGAGGGTTAGTTAACATTAGTATTATGTTGTCGGCGAACAGGCTTATTTTATGGTTATATTTACCTATTTTAAATCCTGAAACTTTTTCAGATCGTCTGATATTTTCTGCGAGTGATTAGATGACTAAATTAAAAATCAGGGGCGAAAGGGGACAACCCTGTCTGGTGCCGTTCGATATTTGGAATGGGGTAGATAACATTCCGGCTACATAGACTTGGGCTGACGGAAAGGAATACAGCGCCATAATGGCTGACAGTATGTGATTGCGGAATCCAAATCTCTCCAGTACTTCCCTCATATATCCCCAATGGACTCTGTCGAACGCCTTCTCTGCATCCAAAGAGAGGAGCAGAGAAGGCGTTCTATCTGTGTTCGCTAAGTGAATGATGTTCACAGGTCTTCTTGTGGCGTCGGAAGTTTGCCTGCCCGAGACAAAACCCGTTTGGTCAGGATTAATTAGGGATGGGAGTAGTGTAGATATTCTGTTGGCTAGTAGCTTAGCATAGATTTTTATATCTGTGTTCAGGAGGGAAATGGGCCTGAACTTTTGTGGTGTATCCGGGTCCTTACCTGGTTTGAGTAATGCTACAATAGTGGCAGATAACATCTCAGCAGGAAAACTAGAGGAGGAAGCAGCTTCATTAAATAATGATTGTAGGTGAGGTGTGAGCGCCATTGCAAATTGATTATAGTATTCTCCTGGTAATCCATCGGGGCCTGGAGTTTTGTTAGCTGGTAAGGATTGTATTGTTTTTATAATCTCCTGCTGGGAGAATGGGAGTTCCAATTTGGCTTGTTGTTCAGGATTAAGATTGGGCAGATTTATTTTGTCTAAGAATTGTTTAATGAGGTCATAGTTAGGTTGGGGAGTTGCTTGGTCGCTTTTGAGATTATATAGGGAGTTATAGTACGCACTGAAGACGTTGGCTATGTCATGGGGGTTGACAATTTTTTCTTTGTTGAAGGGGTGGTAGATATGTGGAATCTTGACTTTTATGCGTTAGCCTCTGATGCGATTGGCCATGGCTTTCCCTGCTTTATTAGATGTGGAGTAATAGGTGGCCTTGAGCTTACGGTGAGCTTTTTCGTAGTTATCTAGAAGAAGTGCTCTCAGCTCTTGGCGAAGGGTTAATCATTTGAGTTTTAGGTCATGGGTGGGATTTTGCTTATTTTTAGAATCTAGTAATGAGGTGTCTTTTGTAATTTTATCTAGGCGCTGTGTCCTCCTCTTTTTTTCCTGTGCACATATTTGTATAAGTACACCCCTAATATAGACTTTATGAGCCAACCATAATGTAGCTGATTTTGTTACCGATCCTTCATTATGAGAAAAAAAGTCTTGTAGTTGTTGTTGGATCTGCTCCTCATACTGTGGTAGCTGCATAATTTTTGTGTTGGCTCTCCAGATCCTGGTGGGGTTATCGGATAGAGCTAGGCAGATTGTTATGCTCAGTGGTGCATGATCTGACCAGGTGATGTTGCCTATGTCAGAGTGGGTAGTTTGTTGCAGAAGCCATTTGTCAACCAAACACAGGTCAATGTGGGAATATGAGTTATGGGGGGGAGAAAAAAAGGTAAAGTCTTTTTTCTGTAGTGTGGTGGCATCTCCATATGTCATAGAGGTCGTTGGCTCTAAGAAATTTTTGCATCTGAGAGGGGTGCCTTGTTGGAGGTTTAGATGTATCTAGTTCTTGATCCGGAGCAGTGTTGAAATCACTGTATAGCACTAGGGATCCTTGCTTGAATTTAACTAGTCTTTTCATTATCCTATTCAGAAAGTTTATTTGCCTCGTGTTATATGCCCGCTAGCGTGTATTTCTTTTTTGCTATGGTGCAAGACACAAATAGGTATCTGCCTCCTGGGTCTGAGATCAGGTCATGTAAGGAAAAATCTATGGAGTCTCTGATGGCTATTATTACGCCTCTAGTTTTTTTGAGTTGGTTCCAAGCCATGTAGATTTGTGGGAAGTTTTTATGTCTAAAAGGAGAGGTATTTGATTCCTTGAAGTGTGATTCCTGTATGCACAGGATGTCACATTTCGCCTGGGTTGCTGTCTTCCACAGGAATGCCCTTTTGGCGGGGTGGTTTAGCCCCTTCGCATTAATTGATAGGATTTTAAGCGACATATTCTTTGTGAGGTAGAGCTGAAACTATTTTACTCACGCTTATGCTGGGAAGGTGTCAGGTAGAGTTGTTGACTTTAGTCTGCATTTGTTGTTGTTTGCGTCCAAGCGTCTTTGGCTGGTGTATTAGAACTTCTGTTTTGACTCGTAGATACATTCTCATGCGGAAAGGGAAGAAGTCAGTGAAGGTAATTCCATAAGTCATTAGGATTAACATTGGAACACAGCCTAAACATGAAAAACAACCGGCTGTCAAATTCTTGGGGGGAAACAGTTCAAAGAGTCTAGCAATTTAGCTAAATGGCAAGAGAGAGACTCAGTGTAGTTGAGGAATGTTGGCCCCTTGCCTGGTATTAACGGTTTCTTTTGCTTGGTCCCAGCTGAGGTTTGTGCCACGGTGGGGGTATTTTGCATGGAGGGTTATGGGTGTCAATGCGCAGGCTTTGGTTCACGACGATTCCCCATTCTCTTAGTAGTGAGATACCCTTTTCCATGGAAGTGATACTATATGATGAGCCCTGGTGTTCTACCACAAGCCTGGCAGGATGGATCCATTTGTATTTCATATTGTTGTTGCGCAATGTTTTGGTGATCGTGTTGAGTTGTCTGCAAGTGTCCAAAGTATGTTTGGATAGGTCTGCATATAGCTGTATGCTGGAGTATGGCTCTGGTAATTTCCCAAGGGAACGTGATTTCCGAAGGATTTGCTCTTTTGCGGTAAAGAAGTGAATTCTCATAAGAACGTCTCTTGGGACATCTTTAGGTAGAAACGAAGGTTTAAGTATGCGGTGAATGCGGTTGATCGTGAGGTCTAATGGAGTGAGTTCAGGTGCTATTGCATGGAATAAGTCTTTGGCATATTGCATTAAATCTGGCGGGGAGACCGTTTCTGGGACGCCCCTCATTTTTAAATTATTGCGTCTGGAATGATCTTCTAGACTTGCTAATTTATTAGATCGTTAACGGTTTTTGTAATGTCGGTTATTGCGTGTCCCACCCGGTTAACCCTTTCCCCCAACATAGATATTTCAGCTGTGAATTTGTGGTTTAGGGTGGTGAATTCCGCATGAATTGATATGTGCAGGGAAAGTAACATCTCTTTGATCTGAGTATCCAGAACATGCTGGTTAGTTGTGGGAATGTTAGCTATCAGTGACTGGAGCTCTGTGTGTGCAGGGGCAGGCTTGTGACTCACCTTCGTTCCTGCTGAGTCTGTATCTAGCCACATTCTTGCCTTTGCAGGGCTGGCACGCGGAGGGCTGTGTGTCGGTGTGCTGCTCCTGGGAGAGGGTCCCCCAGTATTTCCTTTGGCTCGGGATTCTTCTTCTGCATCTGGCAGTTCTGAATAGTGGTTCTGTCTATTTATGGGGGAGGGGGCCGAGGGTCCGGCACCATCTTGACCTTCCCCTTGTGCAGGCCTGAGGAAATATGCTGTAAGTTTTTTGGCTTGCAGTCCCCCTGACGCTTCCTCGACATGATCGGGTGCTGGCATGTGGTATCTGGAGGCTTTTCGTGGACAGATGATGGTATCTGCGGCGGTTTGCGGGGTATAAAGTCGCTTTCTTCTTTTTCTTGGTGCCGGAGCTCTGGAGTTATGCTGCCATCCACTGTGCTTGCTAGCCACGCCCCCACATAGCTGATTTTTATCCGCATTCATAACGGTAATACCAAAGTTAGGAAAAGATCCTGCTTCCCCAGACAACTATCGACCGATTGCCCTTCTGAATTCGGACTATAAAATATTCACAAAAATACTGGCAAATAGACTATCGTTAATACTGACATTTTTGATACATAAAGATCAAGTGGGTTTCGTCCCGGCCATGCACGCAGGCGACAATACAAGAAGGACCATAGACCTTATTGACCTACTGACCAAGACTAAACACTCTACCACTGTTCTGAGTCTCGATGCCCAGAAGGCTTTTGATCACTTGAGTTGGCCCTATATGTCCGCAGTATTACATCAGTATGGTTTCTCAGGCTCCTTCATTGGGGCACTGCAAGCACTATACTCAAAACCCACCTCTCAAGTGCAGCTGTCCTCCTACTTGTCGCAATCATTCTACCTAAGTAATGGCACTAGACAGGGTTGCCCCCTGTCACCTCTTCTTTTTATTCTCAGCCTGGAGCCCTTGGCTGTAGCCATAAGGGGCCAGGCGGATATTTGGGGAGTGCGGCTGCGACAATGGGAATATAAACTATCCTTATTTGCGGATGATATTTTACTGACCCTTACCCATCCCCACACTTCCCTCCCCTCCTTGCACAGACTTTATATTTAATAATCTTTATTACATTTTTGAAAGTTTCCATGGACATACAGAGAGTAAAGCATTATGGCACCAAAATATAGCAAAAGTTGAACAGATATTGAAAATCAACCGCTGTGCGTATATGAACTTACGTATCAGTTAGTAAATAGTATAGAAATACGATAGAGGTTTGGCGATTGGTACAGTCTAGGTTGGCCTTGCCCCGCATAGACACCCCAATGGGAACATGCTGTGTCAGGCGTGAGAGGCAGTGCAACCGACCAATGCAAAAATCGCCTCGGTCAACAAGTGGCCCTAAATTCGTAAACAACATTAAGATTAGAAGTAGAGAAGAAAACAAAAAATACCAATAAATGATGAAGGAAAAGTCAGGATATTCAGTAAGTACATAAAGTTCCGTCTGTCGAAAATTGAACAAGCCGGTGTCCTTCATATATGGGAGTCATCGAAGTTGCTCTGGAGTTAAGTTGAAGTTCAAGATAATTTGAGATCAGAGTGCCAGAGAACACTCGGAATGAGCAAGCCAGGGATTCCACCGCTTCAAAAATTTAGACATTTGAAGGTGAGCTTTGGCGTACATGAGCTCCATCTCACATTGATTGTTGATAGCTGAAATGATTTCCGGGCGAGATGGAAGGATGGGTGTTTTCCAGTTTTTGGCTAGAAGTGATCTGGTGGCGAAGAGAATATGAGACAGTACTGTCTGTGTGGGTATCGGCCAGGAGTCTATATCTAGGCCAAGCAAGAGCATTTGTGGAGAAAGCAGTATTTGCGTGAGTAATACAGAGGATAGGAGCTTCGCGATAGTATTCCAGAGAGTTTTTAACTTTGGGCAAGACCACCAGATGTGAAGGGCTGATGCAGGTTGGTTGCAAGACCTCCAGCACACGTCAGGTGTCGATGGGTAAATCCTGGTCAGTTTTTGCGGCGTGAGGTACCAGTCATGGAATGTTTTTTGGGTACCTTCCCAATGGGTACAACAGCGAGAGAGGCGAGAGGGCAATCTCAAGGCGTGCCATTGTTTGGCGGTAAATGAGCAGTTTAGTCGTTGTTCCCATTTAAGCATTGTGGGAGTCTTGGAGTTGTGGTCCGAGTTGGTGAGTAGTCCGTAGAAGTAAGAGATGCTTTTAGAGAGTGGGTGTGCTCCTTGGTAGAGTTGCAGTATGCTCCGAAATGTTGGAGCCGTAGACCAGCTAGCTTTCGAAGGCACTGAACTAATTCTCAGAAATTTGAAGAGGTCTTTGTGGGGGATGTGGTATTTCTGTTGAATTTGTTGAAAGGAGAGTAGCATAGAGTCTTGGTAAAGATCTCCTAGAGTAGAAATCCCAGCTGTAATCCAATTTTGTAAGGGGATGTCTTGCAAAATATAATGCAGAGTTTGTAGGGGTAGGTCTTGCAGTAGTTTCCGAGGAATACCATGAGACTGTTGCGATACCGCTTGCCATGTTCTGAGGGTGGTATTAACCGTAGCTAGGTACGAAGATGGTTTGTGCTGAGATAGCAGCAGTGCACTGAGGGTCAGTTTAGGACATGCTGAGAGAGCTGATCGTTCGATCTGTAACCATGGGAGTGTAGTATCCTGGGCCCACCATCGTTTGGTTTGCTCCAGATTATTGGCTCTGTAGTATGCTGGAGGAACTCCCATGCCTCCAGCTGTGATCGGCTTGCAAAGTGTGGCTCTATTGAGCCGGGAATGTTTACCGTTCCATATGAAGGCGTGCAGAGTTGCTTGTAGCTTGTTGAGTTGAGAAGTAAGGAATGGAATAGGCAATGTCCGAAATGTGTAAATCACATGTGGCAATAGGTACATTTTGGCGAGGGCTATTCTTCCAGCCCAGGAAGCTTGAGCATTACGTAGATTTGTATGGTCAATTTCAGTTTGGCCAGTAGGAGTGAGAGGTTCATATTAAGTAGCTGTGAGGTGGGTGATATCAGGTTTATCCCTAAGTAAGTTAGAGCAGAGTTAGGAGCCCAGGAGAAGGAGGTGAGTCGTGCAATGCTACTTCTGAGAACTTCTGCTACTTCATAGAAGATTTGGAGCAATTGAGTTTGTATAGAGATACTTTACTAAAAAGGTCCAAAGTGTGATGTAGGTGTGGGAGCGACTGTGTGGGATTAGTAATGAACACAATGACATCATCTGCATAGAGTCCAATTTTATGGGCGTGATTTTCTATCTCAAAACCCAGGATAAGGGGGTTAGCGCGAATAGATTGTGCGAGCGGTTCAATAATCAGAGTGAATATGAGTGGCGACAGAGGGTACCATTAGAGATTGGGAAAGGGTCAGATAAGATGCCCGAAGTCACCACCCTGGCGCTGGGTGTAGTATATAGCGCCATTATTGCTTCCAGAAGCATAGCAGAGAATCCAAATTTGATCAGGACCGCTCTAAGAAATGTCCAGTCCACTCTGTCAAACGCCTTCTCTGCATCTAAAGAGATGAACAGAGAAGGCGTTTTGTGGTGCTCGGCCCACTGGAGTAGATTTATGTATCTACGAGTCCCATCAGATGCCTGCCTGCCGTTAATAAAGCCCACCTGATCGGGATGGACTGGTTGGGAGATGACAGAGGATAGGCGTGTGGCTAGCATTTTAGCATATATTTTGGTGTCAGAGTTCAGCCGGGAGATAGGTCTATAGTTAGCTGGGTCATGGTGCTTTACCCGGTTTGGGAATAGTAGTGATGATGGCCTCAAGGGCCTCAGATGGGATTGTGCCCGTGGTAAACGTAAAGTTCAGGGTACGTAGTAGATGAGGAGCTAGCAGTGCAGAGAATTGCTTGTAATACTCGTTGCTTAACCCGTCAGGGCCCGGAGCTTTGTGTAGGGGCAAAGAAGCAATGGTTAGGTTCAATTCAACAAGGGAGAAGGGACTTGAAAGTAAGTCCACTTGTTCCTGGGTTAGAGAGGGCAGGGCAAGACCTGCTAGGAATTTGGAGATATCAGATGGGTCGGGAGTGGTGGCTTCATTATTGGCTGTGAGGTTGTACAAATTGGTGTAGAACTGGCCAAAGCGGTCAGTAATATCTTTAGGATTGGTAAGCTTGCTATTGTCACGGGAGATGAGGTAGGGAATTTTGGCGTGCACGAAGTGCTTCTTAAGTTGTTTTGTGAGGCAGGCCCCCGGCTTGTTGTGGTGGGCATAGAAGTGAAGTTTCAGCCTCTTTAGTGCAAAATCAAAATTCGAGTGGAGATAATCACTTAGTGTTTTCCTGGTAGTATTCAGTTCTGTCTTTAGATTAGGTGAGGGATGTGCTTTGTGAGCTAGTTCCAAGGAACGGATTTGGTTAAGCAGGGTGGTAGTAGTAGCATTACGTGTTTTCCTCTCCCGGGCCCCTAATTTAAGAAGAAGACCTCAAATATAAGCTTTGTGGGCTTTCCAACAAGTAGCTGGGTTTGTAACTGACTCACAGTTTGTTTGAAAAAATACACTGAGTTTGGATTCGACCTGTTTCTGGAGCTGTGGTTTGTTAATCAGCGAAGTGTTAAGTCTCCAAATTTTCCCCGTTTGTTTGGGGTTAGCTGGAAAAAGCTGAAGGGAGATTGGTGCGTGGTCCGACCACGTTATATTACCAATGGTGGCCAATTGAGTGGTTTGCAGAGTGTGTTTATCCACCAGAAACAGGTCAATCCTGGAATAGGTCTTTTGAGTGTGCGAGAAGTAGGTGTAATCTCTCTCAGTGTCATGGAGGCACCGCCATGGGTTATATAAGTCTTCTGAGCGGAGGAGATCTGGGAGAGCTGAGGATTGTTTCCTGGTGGGATTGGAAGAATCAAGTGTGTCTACAATTTAATTAAAGTCTCCACAAATGATCAGAGGGTAAGTGCGGAAAGGTTGGAGTTTGTGCATGATGGTTTTATAGCATCGGGACTGATGGGTGTTAGGGGCATAGATATTTACCACAGTCATGATGTGGTCATTAAAGGAGGCATGGAGTATAATAAACCTACCCTGGGTGTCCAATTCTGAATTAATTAATTTAAACGCTACCGTAGAGCGTACTGCTATAAGGACCCCTGCTTTCTTTTTGTTGGAGTTTGAATAAAAGCAATGTGGGTATTGCTTATGGGAGCATGTAGGAGGTTTGAGGGAAGAAAAGTGTGTTTCTTGACCGCACATAACATCAGCTTTTAACAGTAGTGCTTCTTTCCACAAAAGGTGGAGTTTAAAAGGAGAGTTTAGGCCTTTCACGTTGAGTGAGGAGATATTAATGGCCATAGTAACAGAGTGTGATTTGTGTTGCAGGAGGTGTAGAGGTGTACTATGAGATTGGGCACCTAATCAATCGCACACCCAAGGTCAAGGCAAAATGGGCAGAGGCTTGTAAGGTTAGTAAATGAACTTGGTAAGAAAACAAAAAGGCACAACGGTATAACTGGTGTTACAGCTAATCGTAACAATTGTTTCAAATGAACTGTGTTTAGTAGATACCTAGAACAGTGAAAACAAAACACAAAATGAGTGACCGTGCTAAGGTAAAGCACAGAGATTTCTGAGAGTGCTTAGCACTCTATACAGGAGTGGGAGGTTTTCGTAAACTATGGTGGGGAGGTAAAGTACAACAAACCATAGCATACTCACTGGGACACATGAAGCAATCATCTTACTCTAGCTCATGGTTAGACCTGGGTAGGCCCAGGTATAGATGGACTTCAAATATGCTGATTAGCGTGGGGGAGGAGCCGGTTGTCGTCAGTTTGACGTCGTCCGCAAAGGTTGTCCTGGCCGACGTTCAGATAGCAGTGGCGGGAGTGGTGTGGTGATGATTCTCCAGTTGAGCAGACGTTTGATGCCCTCCTTGGGGGTTAAGATGTCTGTCATTTGGGATTGGAATGTTACTACAAGCTTTGTTGGGAAGCCCCATTTGTATGGTATGTTGTGGTCTCTGAGGATGGTGGTAACTTGAGCGAACTCTCTTCTTTTCTGTGCTGTGGCCACAGAGATATCAGTGTACAAGGAGATATTGGAGTAGGTATCTGGTAGCGTTTTCTTGATATGGAAAAAATGGATGCACGCCAATACATCTCTTGGGACAGAATCAGGTAGATAACTCGGTTTGCGATTCTATGTGCCCGATCTATAGTCAGGTCCAGCTTCAAAAGTTGGGGGATGAGTTTGAGGAGCATCTGTTGAATGTATTGTGTGATATCCGATGGTTTCACAGACTCTGGGATCCCCCTAAATTTGATATTGTTCCTACAAGATCGATCTTCGAGGTCTGTCACTTTGGCTCGTACATATTGAAGTTCTTCGGAGTGTTTAAATTGTGTCTCCGTGGTAACTTCATGTGCAGATGCTTGAGCTGCAACCTGTTGGTCAAGTATATCTGTACGATCTTCGATTTGGTCCATTCTGGTTTGAAGTGTAGAAATTGAGGATCGTAATTCAATTCTCAGGTCTTTTTGAAGCGATAATAGCATCAGTTTCAGCGTTTGTACGGATGGTCCGTGGCAGGCTGTGCAGCCAGTGATTCCTGCGAGTCCTCAGGATTGGAAATTTCAGCCCAATGTTGTTTTTGTATAGGGGAGTTTTAGACGTAGATTGGGCTGGAGATTGAGCGGCTCTTTTGCCTCTGTCTGTAGATGAGGACTGCAAATATGTGGAGCCATTATTTGAGCTGTCCATTATTTCCAGGGCGTTTCCCGGAGTTTGGTGGATTTCAGGCAGTTGCTGTGAGGGGGTGGGAGAGGTTGATCCAGGGGCGGTCTGAGTGTTTTGCATGACAGGATCTTGAAAAAAATCAGAGATACTATGTGTAGTGTTGGGATTTTGAGATTTCTTTTTGGGCATACCTCAGATTCGGCCACTATATCCAATCTTCTGTTGCGGTACCAATGAGAGCCAGGATGATTTGGAAGAGGGTCAAAGATGCTGCAGGTGCATAGAAGTCAGTTACCATACACTTTTGTGTGGTTGCACGCTGGTAGAAGTGAGGTCCCTTCCAGCAATATGATTAGGGGCCAAGATACTTGGGTCAGCAGGGATCCCAGTGGAAAGGGGTCCGTGCTGTCCGTTCCAATGGGGGAGGGGTACTGCGGGGCCAAGTGGGGGTGGGAAAAGTTAGCAATGGGCAGTTCTTATGCTTACACGGTCCTTATGTTGTGTCGCGCTGTAGCAAAGGAGGTGCAAGAAGGGGACCCCCTGGTCCAACAGTCAGGAGACAGCGCTGTCTTCTTGTAATTGGGTTGTAGAGTGATGGTTAGGGTGGGACCTATGGTATGCTACGGGACTCCACTCAGCTCCAATCTCTCCACCTGTGACCACCCATTGACATTGGAGGCTAGGGACAGGGCCCGGCTTTAAGACAAAGGCTATGCAGTAAGCTGCCGTGAGCATCTGGCAAGGTCGCAAAAGGACTAGGCCGCAAAATGGAGGCCTGTTTCTCTCGGGCACGGCTTCTAAAATACCCCTGGGAGGGCAGAACCAAGGGTGGAAAGAAGTGTCCGTAGCGGGGGGGTCCGTGTGATTTTTATCCAAACGTTCGGTACCGCTGTAGGCCTTTCCGTGTAGTTTTATCCGAGCGTTCGGTACCGCTGTAATCCTTAAGATGGCCGCCGCTGCGGCCCTGTTGCGGTTGTCTCGTGGGCTTGAGTCTGTCTCCGTCCTTCCCGGCCGTTTTCAATAAGTCTCCAGGTAGTTAGGAGGAGAATGGAGGCATAGGGGTAAGATGGTCCCCTGTAGTGTTGCGGATGAGAACCTTGGAGTCCCCGCAATAAGTGTCCGGATGGCGGTTGATGGTACTGCCGTGGCCTATGCTGCTCTACGGACCTGATGGCAAGCAGTGCCAGCCCGGGCGCAGCTGCGAGTACAAGGGCCAAAGAGTCCGTGTTGGGCGACTTAGGAGTCCGGTCTTTGCTCAGTGAGGGATGGAGGTCAGCTGCCCTGAGGAGATTCGCAACTCCCGCAGGTACCGTACCTATTTGAGGCCGCGATATGACCTTCAATCCGGCCCTGTTGCTGTGGTACTCTTGGTCGTGGCTCCCGCTAGCAGGTCCCTAGGTGCCGTCGGTAATCTGCTGCTGGACGTTAGCAGGTTAAGCTAGGCCGCAGACGTTAATCCAGGCCAGCTGTGTCTCCTCGGCTAGGCCCCAAGATGGCGGCCGACAATGCTGTGAGGGAGCCGCTTCAACTCGTGGTGCTTCGCCGCCTGGCTCCCAAACCGAGCCAGACCGGGCTAGGTCGCAGGCACGGGCCCTGTAGAGTCCGGGACAGGTGTCCCGGCCGTCCGCTGAGCTTAACTGGAGTCGGATGGATGCTGATTGTTTGGCGGGGATCCAGTAGTCCCTCCTGTCCGTCACTGCATCTGCTGCCCTTGGCTGCTATGTCAGCTATCTGTCGGGATCTTAGATAGGCTCGATCAGTGGCTAAAGGTGTAAGAGCCCCCCTGAGGTAGAATTAAGGGGGATTTAATGCTATGTCAAATGTTGGAGTTGCTATATGTCCCAGGCTGAGCGGAGCTATGAGATCAGGCAGCCATCATGGTCCGCAGCCAGCCACGCCCCCCCCTTGCACAAACTTTTGACTACTTTCAGCTCAATCTCTGGATTTAAGATTAACTCTTCCAAAACTGAAGCCTTACCCATTAATATACCATCGACACAACTGACCTCCTTACAGACAACATTTCAATATCACTGGTGCACCCAATCACTTAAATACTTAGGTATATGTCTTACCCCTTCCTACTCTGCGATTTACCAGGCAAATTTCCCACTCCTATTTGCTGAGCTTGATCGTTTAATGCAACAATGCTCCTCCCTTCCGCTCTCCCTTCTAGGCAAAGTCAATGTTCTTAAAATCTCAATCCTCCCAAAATTATTGTACTTATTTGAAACTCTTCCTGTTCCCATTCCACTGGCAAAGCTTAAACTACTCCAGAGGAAATGTTTATTTTTTATGTGGAATAATGCCTCCCATCGGATTGCAGGCTCAGTAGTTACAGCCCTTAAAAACAGGGGAGGTCTGGGAGCACCAGATCTAATAAAATACTATTACGCCACACGCTTACGCACCTTAACCTCTTGGACATCTAGAATGGCTCCAAATGAGTGGGCTGAGATAGAATTGAGCATCATTAGGCCCGTACACCTATGTTATAAGCTTTGGCCTTCTTCAGGTTAATACCTCCCAACTGAAATCCCTATGTCTAGGCCCCATGCTGTTTACCTTATCTATCTGGAGGAAATGTTCAGGGAAATTCTCTCACTCATCCCCACATCCTCCTCTTGCAATGTACTCTTCATCCCAGATATCCCAGACAGTCTATCCTATGATCGAATGTTACCATGGACTAAAGCAGGGATATTTTAATTACACCATCTAGTAAACCCGGTGACATATAAAATCCTTTCTTTCCCAGACCTACAATCTAAATATGAGCTTTCTGATAAGCTCCGTTACTCCTATCTACAATTTAAACATTTTTTCTCTAACATATCTAAGACCCTTTCATTGGATAGACCCACTGACTTTGAGGTACTTTGCGTTAAGGCCCTTATGAACCTCGGCAGATTTCAACTATCTATAAAATTCTCCATGAGGCTATCCCGCTAACTGATGTCAGCCACAACTATATGAGGAAGTGGGCCACAAATTTGAATCGACCTATCTCCTTGATAGATTGGGGGAAAATATGGGAATCAACCTCTAAAGTCTCCAGATGTGTAATACAAAAAGAAACAGCGGTTAAGATTCTTATATTCTGGTACAGAACCCCAGACATCCTTCACGCACGCCATCCACAGACTTCCAATCAATGTTGGAGATGTAATAAAGGCATAGGCACTCACCTACATATCTTCTGGGACTGCCCATTTATCCAGCCATTCTGGATTCAGATCCAAAATGTGCTACAAACACTACTTGACATTCCGGTTCTACTCAGTCCCCTACATTACTTGCTGGGACTCCCAATCCCAGGTGTTTCGAAAACCGGGAAAAGGCTAGCATCCTTTGTCCTCTTAGCAGCAAAACGGGTCATCCCTAGGTGTTGGCTTTCTACCTCTCCCCCGACTCTGTCACAGGTTCTCTCTACCTTGGCAGATATAAGAAAAATGGAACATATGACCGCAATGGCAGAAGACTCTGTGCCACATTTCTCTAGGGTTTGGGAGGTGTGGGACACCTCCCAATATTCCTCAGAGCAACCTCACACACCATGTTAAGAACACGTTACTTATAGGAAATAATATCTATTGAGTGGCTTTAAGTTCATGCTATGATACCTGGCACTGACCCCAGTTCTATGTCTTCTCATTGTGCAGATCTTGATGTCCATAGTGTTATTATTTCTCACATTTTTCTCACATATAGTCAAATATGTGTTTATAGTTTTTCTTTTCTTTTTCTCTTTTTTTTCCTGTCCATGTGTTGGGTATACTGAGCTTACAGAGCTGGGGCCCGACATTAACAAGGCCATCCTACGGTACTACTCCTGTACACCCACTTCTGTATTCCCAGGTTACTTGGAAAGAAAAATGTTGAACCATCATTATTGTATGATTAATATGTATGATTTCCTGTACTGTACAACTTTGAAAATATTATAAATAAACAATTAAAAACAACAAAAAACAATAGCAATCTGACCTCCTCCTGGCGTTCACTCTCCCACTTATTTCATAATCTGCTCTTCCCTCCAGGGATGGACATTGTGGTTTTCCGCTGGTGGCTGGACAAAGGCCTGTACAGAATTGGTCATTTTGTAAACTCCATGGGTCCACTCTCTGTGGCTCATTGCACGAGCAAACTGGACATGCATATGACAGAGAGCTTTCGGCTTCATCAAATTATCCACTTCATTCGATCCTTGTGGATAGACAAATCTTTCCCCTTATCTCTAACAGTCTATGAGGCTTGGTGTGTTCAAGCCATGGAACAGAGGGGGGGGCATCTCGGTGATCTACCGTTCCCTAGCCTCCTCCTCGGATAAAACACAATATATGAGAGATTGGGAAGGAGAGCTGGGTTTGGATTGGAGCCTAGAGGTTTGGCACAGGGCCTTCTCTGCGGCCTCAAGGGTCATCTACAATATTGCCCTGGTTGAGGCCAAACTAAAGGTCCTGACAGTTACCTGGTCCCCTCTAGACTCGCCAAACTTTACCCTAAAACAAGGTATCTGGGGATTAGAACCCCGTAAGGGTGGTTCATACCTAGTAACACGGTTACTCTGGTATAACCGCCTTCGTATCCCCTCACCACAGGCCCATTTCAAACCGCTCAGATCTCCCCTGGTCCATTGACAGTCCTGGAAATCAAACCGGAGTTGGTCCCGTTATAACATCTACTGGGAACTCCGGCGTCTCTTCCGGGACACGGTTTGGAGATCCGAGGTTAGGTTTGGGTCGAGAGGAAGGGTTAGAGAGTATATAACACAAAATAGGCTCCTCCTCCGATCCCTTGCCATCTAGTGGCTCTAC
>BLSH010373172.1:92992-111052 GCA_018402905.1 Glandirana rugosa | reverse complement strand
GAAGGATTGGTCTGGTTAAAAGTCGAAAGTCACGAGAGTGTAAAACTTACTGTTAATGAGTGAGTACGTTGTAGGAAACAAAGGGTGTTTGTCTCGAAAGAAAACCACCATAAATTAGTGGTAACCCCACAAATAAAAAACTCCTTATTTACCTTTTTATGGCTTGTAAAACATTTTTTTTACGTAAAAAGAAATAAAGACAATATTGTAAAACGTTTAATCGTTGAAAAGAAGTATTTAAAACCGGTTTTAAATATGACGATATATAGAAACCATTTTTATTGGGTTTAATCACATATAATAAACCAGAAACACTTTCAATCCCGTAAATTTTGGCCAAAATTTATGAAGAAAAGTTGCTAATTTGCAAAATGTTATAACAGAAATAAAGAAAAATGCATTTTTTTTACAAAATGTTCGGTATTTTTCCATTTATTCCTCAAAAAATAAACACCCCAATGGTGATTAAATACCACCAAAAGAAAGCTCTGTTTGTGGGAAACAAAGGATGTTGCATGAGTGAGTAATTGTCATTCAAAATGTGAGAGCACTGAAAGCTGAAAATTGGTCTGGTTAGGAAGGGGGTTTAAGTGCCCAGTGGCCAAGTGGTTAAAATTTATTTTTGTTTGGCCTGCAAATTATTGTAAAATATACATTGTGGACCTTGCAAGTTTGCAGACCTGATGTAATATGTTGATACATTCCTACTTCTAAACATGCTCAATGTGTAATTTTTTTTCTTAGATACATTAAGGCAGTGTTGTAATATTTAGCTATATATATATATATATATTTTTTTTTTTTTTTTTATTTATTTATTTAAATAAAATTACCATATTTTTAGCTATAGTGGTAGTGAATGCTGTTTGTAAATAGTCATACTATAGTCTTTAGGACCAGCAAACACTTGTGTAAACTGTCATTAAGGATTAAGCAGCACAAGACTCTGTGAACTCGAGTTCTGTAAATTTACACTACTCAGTTCTCACACGATGTGCAAAAATAGAATAAAATAAACAGAGTTGCAGACAAAGGCATTAGTCACAAGAGCAAATTCAAATTAGCTCAGCTTCAGTTATTAGTCATATGTTGTATAACGCTATTACAGGTAAGTAACTAAAAAAATAAAGTATAAAACTTTATGGCTGCCCTTGGCTATATTTGACTTCTGTGGTTACATAGGGCACCTGCAGGGGGCACCCTAATTTAGATTTTTAACTCCCAGTGTAAAAATTTACAGGATGCCATTGTTGAACTCTCTGTTTGAAAATGCTGCTTGCCTGGCTGTAATGTTTATCCTGAGGTTTTAATACTTGGCACAGAGTAAACATATAGATAGGGGGTTGTGGCTTTTTACTGACTTTGCTGGCTGCGTTCTGGTTATATGTCTGTTGCTCACAGGAAACGGTTCATTTAAATAGCAGAGGTGTGCTGAATAGAGAATAAATAAAAAAGGAGAGAGCCCGGTCTTGTATCCTTGAAAGTAAAGTGACTGGCCATTAAGCAGAATGAACTCCATGGAGCTCCACCAACTACAACCTCAATTCCAAAAAAGTTGGGGCACCGTGTAAAATCTATATAAAAACAGAATGCAATGATTGCAAATCCAATAAGCCCATATTTTATTCACTATAGAAAATAGAAAACAGAGAAAATGTATCATTTTAGTTGGGACACGGCAACAACACGTTGTACATATCACTGCCTATTTTTATGAATAAGAAAAATAGGAAAACTGCAGTCTTTGTTATAAATGAGCCCCAAAAGTATTGAGGCCAAAGACAGATGGGCAACTGCCTTTCTCAGAAGGAGGCTGACATTGGTAGCCTCTGCATTTCTCTTAGTATAGGTAGGCTTCCTTTAATC
This sequence comes from Glandirana rugosa, assembly GCA_018402905.1. Lineage (NCBI taxonomy): Eukaryota > Metazoa > Chordata > Amphibia > Anura > Ranidae > Glandirana > Glandirana rugosa. The sequence goes on along the minus strand of BLSH010373172.1, from coordinate 109,186 downwards.
CTATTTGCAGGTCTAGATCTTTATAGCGTATGGAATAGTGGCGGCCGGTGCTTAATATATTGGGGGGGGTGGCAAACTAACTCCAAACCACCCCCCCAGGGGGGACGGCCAGGAGTGGAGGAATCGCGCACACCCCCTCCGGAGATGGACGTGAATGCGGCGATCAAACCCCCCTCCCAGAGAGGGACGTGAATGAATGCGGCGACTGAACCCCCCCCGCCACCCACGGGAGATGGATGGTAATGCAACAATCGAGCCCCTCGTGGGAGATACATGGTGGCGGTCAGGGCATTACCTTTGGAGTTAGGGGGAAGGAAGAGCCAAGCCGTTGATTCTCCTCCCCGGTCCTAGGACTCCCTGACCAATTGGGTCACAGGAACTGCTTCCTGATTGGCTGGGACGAGAATCAGGAAGACAATATTAATTCGCTATTGTCAGACAACTGGGAGTGCTCTGAGCCCTAAGCCCACCCTTTTTTCAAAGTCAAATAGAGCCTCAGGCTCTAATTACATTCTTCAAAAAAAAGAAAACCCATTGAAATCCATGCATCCGGCGCCCTGCATGTAGATTATTGACCGGACGCATGGATTAGGGGGGTGGTGCCCCTGAGCCCAGGGCCGGATTATGAGCATCATGGGCCTGGTGCTGAGGATTTTGGTGGGCCTGTGAGTTACATATCAATCATGTTTACACACACAGAGCAGGGCTGGGCAGCATCAATGACTCACTGGGCTGGGCCTATCTTAAGGTAGGGACCTGGAGCTACAGCTCCAATAGCCCTAATATTAATCCAGCCCTGCCTGGGCCCCGTATGGATGGGCCGCAACTGGTATGGAAGGGTTAGAATCTCTGTCCATTTTGTTATTTCTGTGTCCCCATTAGTGAAATTTACCCTGAACTGCTGTCTTGGTGATAGGGTGGCATCACAAGCAAAGGACGAGGTGGGATATCTCTGAAGAAAATATAGACCGCAACCAAAAAGTCTTCCTCACCCAAGGGCACTGTACACCCTTAGTCTTAATTAAAACTTGTGGGTGGGTGGAGGGAGGGGTGCTACAATCAGGTGGTTGAGCAATATTTTAACACCTCAACTGCTCCCTCTAAAATGCAAAGTATTATCCCACCCATAGCATTCAGGGCCACACTACAACTGGCACGCAATCACATGCAAGGTGTAGTTGTGCTGGCTTTTAGGGGTCAACAGGCAGTGAGGTGGCCTCCTCACCACATGTCAACTGCCCTCTGAAAAGCAATCCACCACAGAGCTTTCTTCAGAGGGCAACTCTTGTGTGAATGAACCCTTTTTGTCCTAGTGTCACTAAAAGTAAGGATGAGCTTTCAGTTGGAATTGGTGGAGTCTGGAAATGGAAAGACTTCAATACAAGCCTGGGGGGCCCTGGACAGGCTGCACAGCACAGATCTCAAAAGGACTATGGTACAGGTATGTGTATTATATTTATTGCATTATAGAAATTTTCAGCATTTGCAGTGTACTTACTTCTAAGCTTTTAATGAATCCTTTTTCTAACAGCCAAAGCCACATGCTGATGGCCACTGTAGAAGTAAAATACATGGTCTGCAAAGATCTGTTGGTCTCCCAATTCACACAGGTAAACTGTTATCTGGATTTTGGAGCTGGTGTAGGTTTAGAACTGTTATGCAACACTATTTTTTAAAAATTTTAGACAGTACATCCAAAAATGAAATACCAACACTAGAACGTCACTGATGTTTCAATATTTATTTGAGTTTTGCAAAGAGTGTTAACTTTTTGAAGTATCATGTTTCCTGAATATCTTCATCTTTTTCCCAACCTGACCATTCTCTCATGATGCAAGTATGTTCTTGTCTTTCCACAGAACCTTCCTCCAGGGTGCAGTCTCGTGAATTTATTACATTTCAGGAACAGATCTGTAATATTCCTGTCCTGATTGATACTAATTACATATACACTGATTTACGTAGGCATGGATCAAGTCAAGGTTGCTGTTATATCTAAAAAGTGATATGATAGTGCTCTGCTTCCCAGACCTTTCACATTTGATGGAACACAAACAGAGCTTGTTATAGCTGCCTAAGATAGTGTGACATGCATGTACAAATCCTGATAATCCTGCAAAGTCTACCGACAAAGTTTCCCACTGGTAGACCAGCAACACACCCATATCAGTTTATATTAAAATTTGTCTGAAAGGTATGGTGTTGAAGGGCAGATTACAGAGACAGATCAGTTTTTAATACATAAAAATACAAAGTCTTAAAGAAGAACTATAGGCAAAATTGTTTTCATTATGGATAGAGTAAGGGAGGGTTATAACCCCTGTCAGATTTTTTTTGCCATCTGTGTCCCATTGTGGAGATTTTCCTTCACTTCCTGGCTTATAGCCAAACAGGAAGTGAAAGGAAATTCCCGTAAATTAAGGGAATTCCTTGGGGCCCCCCAGGTCACCAGAACTAATGTCCCCATTGGAAGATTTCCCCTCTATTACTTTTCTGGGGACAACCCAAAATTTGGGATTTTCTTTTGCTTTCACTGATAAAAGTAATCAGGACAGGGACACTGATAAAAGTGATCAGGGTGAATCTCCTAAACGGGGGGGGTGGGGGGGGGGGGGTGGGGGTTCTAATCCCTCTGCAAGTTTTATAAATAAAAGTGAAACAATCATCAGTAATAAACTAATAATAATAATACACGGCAGCGCAAACAAATTTATAAAAAATGTAAACTCCCAAAAATGTTATATATCCATAAGAGGATTAATCCAAATGAAAAAGTCCAGAAAAATTATATATATATATATGTCCAAACAATATAAAGTTTGTGTGAGTGTCACGCACCAGTGCAACATCTCGTATCAAGTGACACCTTGAATGCACCACCAAAAGTGATACTGTGAGCACTTTACCCTTAGGAATAAAACTCACCAGACCATATTGCCACCCATTCTCATGGGTAGGCAATAGCACTTAAAGTAGATGTTATTGTAGCACTGTTCCCATAGGAATTGCTTGAATACTGGTACAAGGGCTTCCCACTGATTATCCTGTAGCCTTTTTAATTACCGTATATACTCGAGTATAAGCCGAGGCACCTAATTTTACCACAAAAAACTGGGAAAAGTTATTGACCCGAGTATAAGCCTAGGGTGGGAAATGCAGCAGCCAGAACACAGGGACAGGGAGCCAGAACACAGGGATTGTAGCCAGGACACAGGGATTTTAGCCAGGACACAGGGATTTTAGCCAGGACACAGGGATTTTAGCCAGGACACAGAGACTGTAGCCAGAACACATAAGGGATGAGTAAGGTGGATTCACATTAAACAGAGCTTTGCTGCTTCTAAGTGCCCAGCACACTGAAGGAAACATGGAGGACACCAGGTAATTAATTTGATTAAAAGATATCTACTGACATTTAAAACATAAAAAATCCAGCATTGTAAGTAAAAAAGGCAGTCCGGTAGCAGTCCTATAGTCATCTCACAATAATTATGGAGCTTGGGAGGATATAGAAATAGAGCACAAAGGACTTTGTATGGAAATAAGGTTAGGTGATACAGGCAGCAAAATACAAATTATCCAATTGCTCCAAAACACAGAAGGTTTGAAAGGCTTGAACATTCCATGATGAGCATAATATCCTCAACGAGTTGAATGACCAAATGGGAAATTAAGGGCAAATATCAAAAATACACAGTCAAATATGGTTTTCATGTAGCAATGTAAAGCATACGATTCTGCCGGACATTAATAGGTGTTGATCCTACCTCGCTTACCACTACTTTTTTTTTAGTGCAGTCAGGAAGTCCACTCAATTTACCTTAAAGCACTGATTCCCAACCAAGTTCCCTCAAGAGGTCATGTTTTAAAAATTTCCTTTGACCTTGAACAGGTGCTTTAACCGATGCCAATGGCTTGGTATTTATGAGAGCTATTTTATCTAAGGAAAATTGCCAAAACATGGCCTGCTGAGGGGACTTGAGGAATGAGGATGGGAAGCACTGCCTTAATGCTGGTACACACTGGCCAAATATCGGCTGGTTCAACAGAAACCTTCAGCCCAAATTCGACTGGTGTGTACAACAGCCTGTCCAGCAGAAGCCGGCCTAACGCTCACGCGGGCACACTGGATAGCCAGCAGCCAATTGACATCCAATCAGTACTGGCAGCCAGCGCTGACTATTGTGTTCTTGTGAGGGGAATAGGGGGACAGTCCCCGAGTCAGAAGACAATAGCTCAGCGGAGAGATTGCTGTACTAACATTGCATAGTTAGTGCTGCAAGCTTCTCCCGAGCTCCTCAATTTTTTTTGTTCAGGCCACTGGATTGAACAAAAAACTAACTAAGGCCAGTTTCACACGGCAGTCTCTGTAAGTGTGCTCTGTTTTGCTCAGCGAGGATCGCTCCACTGATCCCCGCTGAGCTGACGGATGACAGCTCCGTCTCTGCTCACTGAGCGGAGACGGATCTGTCAGAATTCCGCTCTCCCCTATGGCAAATCAGATGAAAACAGAACGTCTGTCCGTTTTCATCTGATCCGATCCGCAGACGGATGGAAAAATAGTGTTTTCCTCCGTCAGACTTTACAGGAGAGGAGCGGATCGGAGAGCGACGGATGTCAGCGGACATGTCTCTGCTGACATCCATCACTCTATAGGGCTGCATGGAGTGTCCGTTCAGGTCCGCCTGAAAAAACGGACAGGCGGACCTGAACAAAATGTCTGTGTGAAAGAGGCCTAATAGTGTGCACCAAGCTTTAAAGCCAACTTGTATGGAGCATAAAGATAATGAAAAGCCTGAAAGAGTGCATTACAGGCAGATACCGTTGTTGCATGCCAAGTACCTAAATTGGTATCTAATGCTGGCCTTGCATTCAGGTCCTCCATCTGTTCTGGATGAGTCTTGTAAAGGTATGTGAAGGCATGGATAAGTGCCTGCAATGTGATGCAGCAGCTTGTTTGCTATATTTATGATATTGATAAGTTTAATTAAAATTATACTATAAATTTGTTTTTCCCACAACCGTCCCCAAGTCCCACTAGCAATGCAAAACAACAGAAAAATTAAAATCTCCACAATGGATTTAAACTATCTGTGCTGATATCCCATACCCTCAACTTTACCATTTTGTCCAGTGCAATTTCAATGTTTAAAGTGACTCATGAGAAAAGTACAGGGGCTACCATTGCTGGCATTTTTTGTTTTGCAAACGCTATTTGCCCCACTGGCCTCAAGCATGCTGGTGTATAAATGAGTGTCAAAAAAGTGTCATCATTCTTTATCTCAATATTTGTACCAAGTAGATCAGGTATTAGTATGACAGCTAGAGAACTAGCATATTCAAATGCAGATTTCAGTAATGGCAGCATGCATATTCTCACGAGACAGAGGTCTTTCATAAATATGCACCAGTGCTCAGGGGATAGATTAGGTTTTGCAGATGATATTGGTATCTGCAGGACTTAGCAGTCAGTTTCACAGTTGGGTTCTATTATGTGATTCAGGAGTGTAGCCGGGCTCAGCTATCAGTTTGACAGTTGGGTCCTCTTCTATGCATTAAGAGGCTAGCAGGGTTCAACAATCAGTTTGAATTGACAGCCAGTTCTGCTCTGTGTATCAGGAGATGCTATCAATGTTAAGCTGAGGAGGAGAAAATCTGGTGTCATCAATCTACCAATATGCATATGGAAGGCATAAGGCTAGGCTGCTTGTAACCAGGAATTGCTGGGGATTTTAATCTACCATATTTACCTTTACAATTTAATATTTAATATTACATTTTTGCCCAATCTGTTGTGTTTTTGGCTAGGTTATAGAGCCACTCCCTTCCCCATAGTACTGTCATGTTCACAGTTAGAATTTAGGTTTTTATTAGAAATAAAAATGTAAATCCAAAAGGTTTGTATTTCACAGAAAAAAAACAACCCATGCCCATATGTGTAACTTTCAAAGCTTTTAAACCTAACAGTACCCAATGTATCTTCAATGGCAAAAAGATGAATACCTTAGATATGCAGACATCTCTACTGCTATTCATAATGTTGGTTCCCATGTAGTAGCCAGCACTGGGAACTTATTTGTGAATGAATATCATGCCGTTAAATAACTTATTCTCTTCTCCATCCCATTCTGACCTTCTTCACAGCAGAGCAGTATTGGAATTGTCAGAGTATACTGAGCTGAAAGACATGGGACAATTGATGTGTCGCGGGTTTGTATTTCTTCTTTTATCATGGAAATCAAGCCAAGAAACACAGACACTGCCCATACTGTCCTCTCTGACCCAGAACAGCTGGCTAAGCTTGTTGTTATAGATTTGTAATTTGGTTTTGTGCCAGGAAGGAGGTTTGCTATGTTGAAGAACCAGTTAAATTGCAAATAATAAGAACTACAAAGTTCAAAGTTTGTAGCTTGGAAGAACATATAAATAAGTTATTAGTTATCAAAGCAGTCTGAAAATAGCTACCTTTGGGGGTGGAGGGGTTTGTTAATCAGGCACCATATACATTGATATACCTAATACTAAACCATATAACCTAAGTCAAAATTATTGTAATGTTCCCAGAAAAGGACTCGTGTTGCCCGACCAAATGCAATCTTGCTAGACTCAGAATCAAATCCACATCTCAAGGGTAAAAGTATAGCTGCCAGCTCCCCAATGCCTGACGAGTCAAATTAGTCAAAATCATTAAAGTCAATGGGATTAGCACAACATCCAGGCAACTCACATTTTCAGAAACTGCAACTAGCATTTTCAGAAAGTTACCAACTGTAACCTAGCCACTTCCTTCAGCACAGGTTGAATATGAAACCACTGGCCCTTACCCACCAACAGTTCAAACTATGCCTTCAGGTTACAACAGCGGCCAAACAAACAATAGCGAGAGCCTGGAAAACCCCCTCTCTTTGCGTGCTGGTGGCCCACAATAGTATCACACAATCTATGATCCATGCTAAAATAGAAGCCATACTATTGGATAAAGTGCCCCAATATAAGATGCTTTGGAGACCTTTGGTTGAGAACTATCTACCCTCCAACTTTGATAGTATGCTGTTGCTACCATAACTACCTACAGGCATATGCACAGTGCATCTTTCACATATCCCTTAGATCAGTGGTTCTCAACTCTGTCCTCAAGAACCCCCAACAGGACAGGTTTTGGGAATTTCTGTCCAAAATACCAAGCCATTGACTCTGACTTAAAGCGGTAGTAAACCCTAAAATCTGTTTTTACCTACAGGTAAGCCTATAATAAGGCTTACCTGTAGGTAAAAAAAATATCTCCTAAACCTACATGGTTTAGGAGATATTTGCCCTGCATGCAGCCGCTGACATTAGCGGCGCATGCGCTCTGATGATCCGGCCGAGGCGGCCGGCAACTCAGAGCTGGCTGCCGGAGCGAAGAGCTCCCTCGCGCATGCGCGGGAGTGACGTCACGCGGCTCCGGCCACTCACAGCGCCGAAGCCGCGTACCCGGAAGACAGAAGAGGACAAACATGTCAGCGTCCTTAGCGCTGACCGACTCGGGCATCGGGGGCCTCGTTCTAAGGTAAGTATTTCATAATATGTTAGTATGCGATGCATACTAACATATTATGCTATTGTCTTGCAGGATTTTTTTTTATTTTTTTTTTTGTCAGCGGGTTTACTACCGCTTTAAAGCACCTGTGCAAGATAAAGGAAAACCTGCAAACATGGCCTGTTGGGGGTACTTGAGGACAAGGTTGAGAACCACTGCCTTAGATGACCCAGTCCCCCCCACCTCTGGGGATAGACAACCCCTCCCTCTCCCTCTATTTTGCCTCTCCAATATTCTCTACCTATACCTCTTCTTTTTCTATGTATTTACCTGTATTCCACATGTTGATCCTAGTACCTCCATGATATACCGAAGCATTACCAAAGCCTCCGGTATTCCATGCCTAATCTTTTATTAGACCACCATTTCTTACAATGCTATTGGCCTTCCCAACTGATAAGGTTAGGAATTACCACGGTACTTCTTTTACCCCCAGACTTTGGTATATTTTGACTCTAACATGCCATGTTTTTGTTTTTATTTATCTCTGCAACGTGCCCCCCAACTTGGGCACCACTGGTCTAATGAACCCTGATGATAATGTTTCTGATATAATCATTTCATTACATTGCATTATTGTTTTGTTTGAACCTAACCTCATTTCAATATCAGAAAGAACAGAGTAAAACTGCACTAATGGTCTGGAAATAGCTGCAGCCAAATACTAAAAGTATATAAGAGACAAAATACATTCAGGGCTGTAGTCACAGTCTTGAAGATGTAACAAACGCAGGTTTAACAGTATAACAGATTATCCGACAGGACACCCAGTGCGTATAAAACAAAAGTGTGTCCACCACCAAATTTGAGGAGTCTTACCAGATCCAGCTGGAAGCTAAGCGTTTGGCTATTCCCCAGCCAGGGGTATGTGTTGGATCCGATCAAACTCCTCCAACTCCAATCACTCCTCATATCATTATATAGATGAAATGACCCGGGCAGTACTTCTCCATAAATCGCTACAGGATGTCTTCTATTGCCCTTTTAGTCTCTCACATTCCAGCTGTCACGTAATAATATACGTACCCACAAGAAAAAAAGGCTCAGATAGTGAAGTACTGTAGACAATATTTTATTGTGTAAAAGTTAATGTACTCACATAACATTGGGCAGCGAGGTACACAAGGATCAGGCAGGAGAGTTGTCGTGGGCAAGCTGGGGGTCGGTGCAGGCAGAGGTCAATCAAGGTCAAGGCAAGCCTGGTCACTGGAACAGGTATCAGGATATAAGTCATTCTGGAACACAAGCCAAACGTTGTAGAACGGACAGCACCGGCTGCAGGGTGCTGTCCGCTTAAATGGGCCATTTGGTGCCATTGGCGCGCACAGGTGCAATTTTCAGTGCACAGTGTTCCTAACATTGCCCCCCCCCCACAAGGGGCAACCTCCGGATGCCTCGTTGGGTACCAACTCCCTGACGGTTCCTCTTGATGGCTTGAATTAGTTCCACTGCATGAATGTTTGCCTCTGGTTCCCAAGAATTTTCTTCGGGGCTGTACCCCTTCCATTTCACCAGATACTGGGTGGAGTCACCTCTCTTCCGAGAATCCAAGATGGCCTCAACCTCAAACTCCTCCTCTCCATTTACCAGAACCGGTTTTGGTGGACCCTTCTTCCATCCCGGGAAGGGGTCTGGGGGGGGCGGCTTTAGCAGGGACACGTGGAAAACTGGGTGGATGCATAGAGATGGGGGAAGGACTAGTTCATAAGCCACCCTATTGATTTTTTTCTTCACCGGGAAGGGACCGATGAATCTAGGTCCTAATTTCTTTGAGGGATATGCCAACCTCAGATTTCTGGTGGCCAACCAGACAAGGTTACCCAGTTGTAGTTCCAGTTCCCCCCGCCTTCTCTTGTCGAAGGCTTGCTTGCTAAAATCCAAGGTTCTTGTGAGCGTGTCCTGCGGCAGCTGGTTGTTTTCCTCAAAGAATTTCAAAGTCTCCTGTACTGCTGGTACCGTGCTTTCTGGGGTTGAGAACGTTGGATGGAAACCATAATTCGCGCAGAATGGGGATTGTTTGGTGGCTGAGTGGACTGTGTTGTTAAAAGCGAACTCCGCCAGCGGTAGTAAGGAGGCCCAATCATCCTGAGAGAATGAGGAAAAACACAGGGTCTGGTTTGTTCTCTCAGTTTGGCCGATGTTTTGGGAGTGATAGGCTGAGGAGAAAGCCAGCCCAATCTCCAGTGATGCGCACAGGGCCTTCCAGAACCTGGAGGTAAACTGGACCCCGTGGTCCGACACAATGCTGAGGGGTACTCTGTGGAGACGGACAATTTCTCGGATGAAGATTTCCGCAGTTTCTGCAGAAGTGGGTGTGCCCTTCATGGGCAGGAAATGGGCCATTTTGGTCATGCGGTCTTTTGGTCATGCGGTCTATGACCACGAAGATAGTGGTGTAACCATTGGAAGGAGGCAGTTACACAATGAAATCCATGGCTATCCGGGCCCAGGGACATTCAGGTACAGGAAGTGGATTTAGGAGTCCCCTTGTCGCACTTGTTCTGGGCACAAGCGGAACAGGTGTGGATGTACCTCTTACAATCTTCTTCGGCCAGCGGCCACCAGAAGGAGCGCGAGAGCATCCTGGCCGTCTTATAAAAAAAAATCCTGCAAGACAATAGCATAATATGTTAGTGGTCATGACACAGTCCTAGCACAGCTGGGCGTTGTTCTACTGGAACAAAGATTCAGTTGCCATACCACCATAGACCATCTCTGGCCACCAGCCTTGGATCCGAGGGGCCGTTGGAACCGGCAAGAGACTGTCTAATCTGGGATAAGAGGTCTTCCTGGAGAGAAGAAAGTTCCGGAGCGGCAGAATTGTATCCAGAGGGATAGAGTTGCCGGGTTCGCTGAACATTCTGGAGAGGGCATCTGGCTTTATGTTCTTTGACCCTGGCCTGTAGGTTAAATGGAACAGGAATCTGGAGAAAAAGAGTGCCCAGCGGGCCTGGCAGGGTTTCAGTCTCTTGGCAGTTCTCAAGTACTCCAGATTTTTGTGATCCGTGTAAATCAGAATGGGGTGAGTGGCCCCCTCGAGTAAGTACCGCCATTCTTAAAGGGCCGATTTAATGGCTAGTAGTTCTCTATCCCCTACGTCGTAATTTTTCTCAGGTGCTGACAGTTTACAAGAGAAAAATGCAATGGGATGGAGCAAGGCCTTTGAACCTTGTCTCTGGGAGAGAACGGCCTCTACGGCGGTTTCTGAAGCGTCCATTTCCAGGACATATGGCAGGGCTGGGTCTGGGTGCTTCAGGATGGGTGCTGTGGTGAACAGTTCCTTCAGGCTCTGGTAAAGCCGTTTGTGCCTCAGCAGACCAAAGGAAACGGGTGTTCTGCTTCGTTAGCTGGGTGATTGGGGTGATGATGGCAGAGAACCCCTTGATAAATCTCATATAGAAATTGGCGAAGCTCACGAAACGTTGGACCCCTTTTCTGTCTGTGGTTACCGGCCATTCTAAAATGAGACCTTCTGCGGGTCCATATTAATGCTGGTCACAGAGATGACCAGGCCAAGGAACTGAATGCTGGACTGTTCAAAAGCACATTAGTCTGCCTTAGCGTAGAGCCCATGCTGCCGAAGGCAGCTCAAGACCTTGATCACATGCCCTCGGTGCTCCTCAAGGGAGGAGGAGAATATCAGTATGTCATCCAGGTAGATGGTTACGAATAAGTCCAAATAATCCCGGAACACATAGTTCACGAAGTGCTGGAAGGTTGCCCAAAGCGAGGCGGTCTTCCACTCATGGCCCTCCCGGATCCGGACAAGGTTATAGGCTCCACGCAGATTGAGCTTAGTGAAGGTGGTGGTGGACCCCAGCCTTTGAAACAGTTCAGGGACCAGAGCTTAGGGATAACGGTTTTTGACCATAATCCGGTTAAGTTCCCGGTAATCGATACAGGGGCGCAGAGAATGACCCTTCTTTTCCACGAAGAATATGCTGGCCCCAGCCGGAGACGTGGAGGGCTGGATGAACCCCTTCTCCAAATTGTCGTCTAAGTAGGCCTTGAGGGCCGCCAGTTCAGGTAGAGGGTAAATCCTTCCAAAAGGGACTTCAGCCCCCGGCAACAGCTTGATGGGGCAGTCGTATGGACAGTGAGGTGGTAGTTTATCAGCCCCATTTTTACTGAAAACGTCCAGAAAACTGTGGTAGGCTGAGGGAACCAACAGGTGGGTATCAGAGTCTGGATCTGAGTCTAAACAACCCATGGTAGGGCCTGTTTCTTCGGCCTGTGGCAAGCAGTGCTGACGGCAGTACACAGATTGAAATTTGATGGTTTCGGTGACCCAATTGATACTGGGGCTGTGTACCCGGAGCCAGGGCAGGCCTAAGATGATGGGGAACAGGGGAGATGCGATAGCATCAAGAAGCAGTTCCTGGTGTCTGTCAGCTGTGGTGGCAGGTAAAGGAATGGTCTCGTGGGTGACCATGCTGGATTTAATGGGGGATCTGTCTGCCAGGCGGAAGAAGATTTTGTGAGTCTTCGGCAGAAGGGGAATCCAGTGGGAAGCCACAAACGCTTCATCCACAAAGCAGCTGCACTCTCCGGAGTCAATTATGGCCGGAACCTGGATAGTCCCTCCAGGGAGCTGCAAGGAAAGAGACAGCATAAGGTGAGAGACCGAACTCGGTCAGACAGGTAGGCAGGGCCGCTGTTAGAAATCATGGGGCCCCGTACAGCCAACCTAACGGGGCCCCCCTAACCCCACCCAACTTGAAAAACACAGCTTTGTCTTCAAGTGATATCTGTTATAAATTTGATTAGACTAAGCTTCAAACACACCTGAGCCTTAAGGTACATCTATGATGCCTTTAAATCAGCTGAAGCACATGCTCCAATAACTATTTAAAATATGTATGGGCTATTTCACACTTGCATCGCTCTTTGAAGAGTGATCTGCATCCAGATTGCTTTTCAGAGAGCACTTGGCTGGTGGTGAGGAGGCATTGTATCACCTCTTCCCCACCTGTTGAATGGGATCATGATCAGCAGGCAACATGGTAACATAGTGGGTGGTGCCAGTGGGGATAATTTTTGCTGTGCAAATAGCTTTGCAGTTGTTTTCATGCCGCTGCCTTTCAGCATAAGGGCTCTTTGAAACAGAGCTGCTCCTCTTAGCAGGGGATCCATGAGTGGATTCCCCGCTGAACTGAAGCTTATTGGGATAGATGTCGGTGTTTAGACATCTGCGCCAGTTCAGTCTGTGCCCGCATGCACCACACACGGGTGGCCAGATGTAAATGGAAATATGTCCATGGAGCACCTGCTGTGCTCTGATCATAATAATGATAATCATAGGCAAAGCAGTGGGAAGTCGGAGAGTGTACATTCCAGGGTACTCAGTGTCAGTGTGTGATGCCGCTTGCCTGAAACTATGCATTGCCTCCCGCCATTGGATTAAGCCTGCAGCGCCGACTCAGCCCCTCAAGTTCCCGCCTCACATCAGTTTCTCCCTCGGTCCCTCCATCCACAGAACTTACTGAGGAGGGAGCAGGGTAGAGAAGAATCACTCCGCCAGGGAAAGCAGAGGCGGTGGGTGGCCGCGGCCGGATCTATGATATGGGCAGCGCATGGACTTGTCTGCCTGCGCCCGAAAAAGAAAAAAAAAGTCCCTCCTCCGCTGCCACCTCCTGAGCCCCTATGTCGACCTGATGGGGCCCAGGAAATTGTAATTACCCTCTGGTTAGCAAGTCAAGCAGGTTATGGTTTAAAAAAAAAAGTTTTATTTATCTAGAAAAAAAAAATATCTTTAAAGCTGCCCGGGCCCCCCTGCCAGACTGATAGAGCCCAGGCCCAGTACAACAGGGCTGGTTGTACTGCCTTATCAGCGGCCCTGCAGGTAGGTCACTAGTAGCAACTGGTGGGCACTTACCGCACTTGGCGGGGCAGAACCTCACCACATGTCCAGGTTCTCCACAGTAGAGGCACAGATTCAACGAGAACCACCGTTGTCTCTCTTCGGAAGTGAGCAAGGGGCGTAGGAGCCCTGTTTGCATAGGTCCAGATGTGTCAGAAGGAGAGGAGGAGGAGGTTGCAGAGGCGAAGGGAGTTGGTCTTGGGTAGCTGGGAACCCGAGGTAGCATCCAGGTAGGATGTAGGGATCCTGGGACTCTTTCCACTCGGCGTTCTCTAAAACGCTGGTCGATCTGGATCGCCAGATTGATGAGGAAGTCCAGGGTCGGAGGTACCTCCACACAGGCCAGCTCATCCTTGAGGGATTCAGACAGGCCTATTCAAAATTGATAACAGAGTGCGGCGCCATTCTACCCCGTGTCTGCCACATAGTCTTCCGTGGTGCGGCGGCCCTGCTGGAGGGCGTGAAGCGCGGCTTCCACGGTGGCTGCCTGGTGGGGGTCCTCTTAGAGTCGGGCCATGGCTTGAAAGAACGGGGCTAAGGTTGAGACCTCTGAGGCCCTCTGCTCCCATAGACGGTGCACCCAGGCCTGGGGCTCTTCGTATAATAGTGAGATAACAAGTCCCACCTTTGTGGCTTCCAGGGAAAAGGTGCGTGGTTGGAGGCCAAAGTACAGCTCACAAGCATTACGGAAGGCCCGGAACTTGTCCGGCAGGGGGACTTCAGAAGGTAAAGCCACAATGGTGTGGCCCGCGGCCTGGCTACTCCCTGCAGCGACGGGTGCAGAGAGCTCATGGACCCGCTCTTCCAGCCGCGTATAGCCCTCCTGTAGGTTCTTGACCACCTCTGTGAGGCCAGCAAGGTGGACACATAGTTCATCCATAGCAGAGGGTGCTCCCTGAGAAGACTAAGACATGGCTGTCCGTTGCTGTCACTCACCTGGTGGTGGAGTCTGTCTTGTGCAGGAAGCAACCAATCTTATGGCCCTGGTTCGGGAACCCCTGGTAGAGTAGACAGAGGGTTCAGGAGCACGGGGGGGGGGGGCACGGGGGCTGTACTGATTCACTGGTGGTGGTGTGAAGGATCCGGTATCCGCTCGTGCAGATAGCAGAGTAGTGATACAGGCTGGGGTCGACAACTGGCTGGCAAGGCGGTACAGAGGGAGCAGGCAGAAGAATCGTCAGATACAGGCAGGGTCATCAACAGGCAGGCAGCGAGAACTGTAGAAGTATACGCTGGACAGCTGCACTCCTTTAAGAACACCTTTATTTAAATTGGCATAAAATACATAGATGCAAAGAGCAGACAAAATACATCACGGAACACAGCAGATCTTGTACAGCATGGCTTACGTGTTTCACACCATTGTGTGGAGGTGCTTAGTCATAGCCTGAGTGTAAGAATTGATTATCCCATATATATATGAATAAGAAAGCCTCAGGTGTAAATCACCGGCATTAATTGGGTAATCAACCCTACACTCATTAGCCGTATAGCTGGGCAGCGAGGTACACAAGGATCAGGCAGGAGAGTTGTCGTGGGCAAGCTAGGGTCGGTGCAGGCAGAGGTCAATCAAGGTCAAGGCAAGCCGGGTCACTGGAACAGGTATCACGATATAAGTCACTCTGGAACACAAGCCAAAAGTTGTAGATTGGACAGCACTGGCTGCAGGGTGCTGTCCGCTTAAATGGGCCGCTTGGCGCCATTGGTGCGCACACGCGCACTTGCGCACACAGATGTGCGCGAACGTGCACAGGCGCAATTTTCAGTGCACAGTGTTCCTAACAATGGCTGTCGTCCCAGAAGGAAGCCTCTTCTAAAGATGATGCACAAGAAAGCCCACAAACAGTTTGCTGAAAGCAAGCAGACTAAGGACATGGATTACTGGAACCACGTCCTGTGGTCTGATGAGACCAAGATAAACTTATTTGGTTCAGATGGTGTCAAGCGTGTGTGGTGGCAACCAGGTGAGGAGTACAAAGACAAGTGTGTCTTGCCTACAGTCAAGCATGGTGGTGGGAGCGTCATGGTCTCGGGCTGCATGAGTGCTGCTGGCACTGGGGAGCTACAGTTCATTGAGGGAACCATGAATGCCAACATGTACTGTGACATACTGAAGCAGAGCATGATCCTCTCCCTTTGGAGACTGGGCCGCAGGGCAGTATTCCAACATGATAACAACCTCAAACACCCCTCCAAGACAACCACTGTCTTGCTAAAGAAACTGAGATTAAAAGGTGATGGAGTGGCCAAGCACGTCTCCAGACCTAAACCCTATTGAGCATCTGTGGCGCATCCTCAAATGGAAGGTGGAGGAGTGCAAGGTCTCTAGCATCCACCAGCTCCATGATGTCGGCATGGAGGAGTGGAAGAGGACTCTTATTGAGTTGTGTGTCGGTAATTACAGATTTGGCGACCGTTGTTTTCACTCATATAGGGATTCACTTTTACAGGTTTAACCCGGGTTTCATAGTGATAAAACACACCGGTGGTAATGAAAGTTTGTGACGGAAGTGGGAGAACCCGTACATCAAGTGGTCTCGAAGTGTCCAACGGTGACCTCAGGAGAAGGTGAGGAGGTACGGCTGTAGTACCTCGACCACCTACGATCTCTGGAACGTGAGGAGGTGGAAGGTAAACTCCTACGCGGTGTCTACGAGTTATCCCAAATCCAGACCTCTGCACGAACCGGTGAGGTAGTGGAAAATTAGAGTCAAAGAAATCGTTCTGTCACCAACAGAACCTCCCCACAAACTCC
>BLSH010373172.1:43755-69931 GCA_018402905.1 Glandirana rugosa | reverse complement strand
CTCATGGACAGTGGACAGGTAGTCGACAGGTGACAGGTACTCGGGTAGTCTGATGGACAGGTGACAGGTACTCGGGTAGTCTGATGGACAGGTGACAGGTACTCGGGTAGTCTGATGGACAGGTGACAGGTACTCAGGTACTCTAATGGACTGGTGACAGGTACTCGGGTACTTTGATGGGCAGGTGACAGGTACTCGGGTACTTTGATGGACAGGTGACAGGTACTCGGGTACTCTGATGGGCAGGTGACAGGTACTCGGGTACTCTGATGGAAAGGTGACAGGTACTCGGGTACTTTGATGGACAGGTGACAGGTACTCGGGTACTTTGATTGACAGGTACTCTGATGGACTGTGACAGGTACTTTGATGGGGTGGTGACAGGTCCTCTTTATTGGGGGGGGTGATCAGTGTGCTTGGTGTACACAGTAGGCGGTAATGAGCTGTTACCGCAATCTCCCTGTCACACACGATCGGTGTGTGACAGGGAGAACCACGGTAACAGCTCGTTACCGCGGTTTGTTTACATCACATGACCGGCTGTGTCAATCACAATAGTCAAATCTATTGGCTCTTTACACAGATCGGAGCTGGGCTTTGTCCGAGGGACAAGCCTCAGCTCTGATCGCCGCGCTGCGCGCCCCCAGGGGCGCGCACGAACGGCGTGCACGTGAGGCTCGTTTGTGACCGGCTGTGATTGGACACAGCCGGTCACGGGGTAAAGAGCCAATTTTATTGGCTCTTTACCCCGATCTGGGGGGGACACAACCCCCCGGCAGACGAGCGATACGCGATCGCCGCTGTGCGGGCCCCTGTAGTAGTAGTAGCTGCGAGAAGCGGAGGACGTCATATGACGTCCTCCCGGATCGACGGCCAGTCCCTGCCGACGTCATTTTACTATATGTCGGTAGGGAACTGATTAAAGGAGAAAAATTATTAATTTTTTTTTCAAATTACATTTTTTTTAAATTGCATTTTAGTGTAAATATGAGATTTGAGGTCTTTTTGACCCCAGATCTCATATTTAAGAGGTCCTGTTATGCTTTTTTCTATTACAAGGAATGTTTACATTTCTTGTAATAGGAATAAAAGTGATTATTTTTTTTAAAAAAAGGACGGTGTAAAAAAAAGAAATAAAAAGTAAAATAAGTAAGAAAAAAAAAATTGAAAGCGCCCCTTCCCGCCGAGCTCGCACGCAGAAGCGAACACATATGGAAGTCGCGCTCGCATATGAAACCGGTGTTTAAACCACACATGTGAGGTATCACCGCGATCGTTAGAGCGAGAGCAATAATTCTAGCACTAGACCTCCTCTGTAACGCAAACCTGGTAACCTGTTGAAATTTTTAAAAGGATGGAGATTTTTAAGTGCCAAAGTTTGTCGCCATTCCACGAGCGGTGCAATTTCAAAGCATGACATGTTGGGTATCAATTTACTTGGCGTAACATTATCTTTCACAATATGGAAAAGAAATTGGGCTAACTTTACTGTTGTCTTTTAAAAAAAAAATAGTGCTTGTAGGACCACTGCGCAAATACGGTGTCATAAAGTATTGCAACGACCACCATTTTATTTTCTAGGGAGTTAGAAAAATAAATATATAATGTTTGGGGGTTCTAAGTGATTTTAAATAAAAAAATATATATATATGATTTTAACTTGTAAACACCGTATCTCAAAAAGAGGCTCGGTCCTTAAGCGGTTAAAGTGTACGTCCATGGTAAAAGCTACTTGATGGCCATGTAAAGCAGTTTCATTTTCAGGAATTCCCCCCTCCAATAGCTGAATATAAAAGAACAACTGTGACACAAGAAGCGGTTAAACATATCTGACTCCACCTTGTATGCCAGACATGGAACTCTCAGTATTCCAATATGATGTAGATAGAAGTTGGAGTACACCGGGTGACGTCACCCGCCGCGTGCGCCCAGCACGCCTCCCAGTGCTGCGGCTGTCAGTGTAGCCGTTGCTATGGAGACCGTTGCCTAGCAGCGCCTTTAGTGTACATCTGACCGCCGTGCACGCTGCGCACCGGGAGAGGCGATCAATATGGAGCCCTTACCGGCCACGTTTTATGGAAATGTAGACCAGAAGAATCCTGTGATCGCCACCTTTGAAAATGAAATCAAACAGCTGCTTGGTTTTATGAGAAAGCTGCAGAGATCGTCCACAGGAGAAACACAGCAGGAGGAGCACAGGAGGGGGTAACTCATACTTGGACACATTGGAACCACTAACAATGCTATACTGCTACCAATGCAAATGTTCTCATACTATATCTAAAGCCAAAGGGTGTTTTGGATAAATTAGGAAATTGAGTTTTTTTTGTTTGCTATGTGTGCCCTATTGGGGAGATTTCTCTTCACATACTGGGACAGGACAGGAAGTGAGAGAAAGTCTCTCCAAAATGAGACAGTTGTCACCTATACAGGTGCTCCTATTCCTGTTCCAATGATGATGGCTAGGGCTCATTCACACCTAGGGTTGCCACATCATCCCTTTAATCCAGGACAAATATTAATTACACAGGTTCTGTGGCTGATTAACCACTTCCCGCCTGGCGTATAGACAAATGACGTCCGGGCGGGTGGCTGGACTGACTGGATGTCTATTGACCCCTGGGGGCGCACATCGCGGCGATCGGTGGTGCCGTGGGTCAGTCTGACCCACCGCATTACTGACCGAGGTAAAAGGCTTCGATCCGAAAGTGTAAATAGGAAGAGCCGTTTATCGGCTTTTCCTCTGCTCAGGTCTGCAGACCTGAGCAGCGGAGAGCCGATCGGCTGCTCTCCTGACAGGGGGGGGGGGGGGCTGCGCTGAACGATAACCCCACTGGACCACCAGGGAGCCAGATCAGGACCACCAGGGAGCCCCCCTCCCGGACATCGCAATGAGGCCGCCCAGGACCACCAGGGAAGGCGCACAGAGGCTGCTCAGGACCACCAGGGAGCCCCCACTAGACCACCAGGTAAGGGCAATGTTATGCACTGTAGGGATGGCACTGTGCCCATGTATGATGCCTGCCAGTGCCATCCCTAACAGTGCTTGTTCCACCAGTGCCCACCACTGCCACCTATTAGTGCCCACCTGTGCCACCTAAAAGTGCCACCTATCAGTGCCCAGTGCCACTTATCAGTGCCGCCTATGAGTGTCCATCAGTGCCGCATATCAGTGCCACGTATCAGTGCCTGTCAGTGTTGCTTGTCAGTGCCGCCCATCAGTGCTGCATATGTGCCCCATCATCAGTGCAACCTTATCAGTGCCACCTCATCAGTGCCAATCTGTACTGCCTCATCAGTGTCCGTCAGTGTAGCCTCATCAGTGCCCATCAGTGTAGCCACATCAGTGCCCGTCAGTGAAGGAGAAAATGTACTTTATACAAAGTTTTGTGACAGAAACAAAGAAAAATTTTTTTTTTGTTCTCAAATTTTTCGTTTTTTTTTTTTTTTATAGTGCAAAAAATAAAAACCGCAGGGGTGATCAAATACCACCAAAAGAAAGCTCTATTTGTGGGAACAAAATGATAAAAACTTTGTTTGGGTGCAGCGTCGCACGACCGCGCAATTCTCATTCAAATCACAACAGCACTGAAAGCTGAAAATTGGTCTGGGCAGGAAGTGTTCTAAGTGCCCGGTATTGAAGTGGTTAAGGTGGTAATTAAGCTCACTTGGTGCCTTATCTGCATTAAATTAGCCTCAGACCCTGTGTAATCAATATGTGTCCTGGATTAAAGGGATGATGTGGCAACCCTATTCACGCCATGTACGTGGAGCTCAGATGATCTGCGTAGATTGGCACAGACTGAATGCTACGGTACATAGAAAACGCTTGTACCCTATACAAATTATAACACTTTGAGGTGTGCTGCTGCATGTCTGCATTTTTATGCAGCGCAACTTATTGTGCTGCATGTCACTGGGGGAGATTGACTATAACTGGAGCACTCAAAATCTGTGCATAATAACCAGTCTGCTTCTAACTTCAGCTTGCTCAAGCTTCAACTTGAAGCTTTCACAATAAGCCCCCGTTCACATCAGAACAATTTGACAGGTCAAATCGCCTATTGCCGGCAATAGGAGCATCTCAATCGGTGCAATGCTGACTTCGCGGTGCCGCAACGATTTCCAAAAGTAGTTCCTGCACTACTTTTGGCGACTTTGGGGGGCAATTTCAATAGACATCTGTGCATGAACCCACACAGATGCCTTTCTGGCCGCTCCCGAAATCGGACTAAAATGTGGCTTTGAAATTGTGTGAAGCCATGCTCAGTATGAACGAGAGCTAAGGCTGGATTCACACCTATGCAAATTAGATGCGGCTTAAACTGCATCCAATTCGCAGGACACTTAAAAACACATAGTTTTCGATGTGTCCTGTTCACATAGGTGCAGTGCATTTGCGCTCTACATGTGCGTTTTCTGTGCAGTGCGGTGCAAATTCCCAGCCCATTATGTTCAATGGAAATGCATCTGACACGAAGATGTGTTCCGCATTGAACAGGGATATTTTCCCCTGCTCACAGCACCTCCCCAGGCAGCTGCTGGCTGCGAGAACGGACAGGAGCCACCGAACGACGTGGCTCCTGTCCCGTCCTCACAGGATAACAGGCTGGAATTCGCACCGCAATGGTGTGAATCCAGCCTAAAACCTGGAAGCTGATTGGTTTCTCTGCAGAGCTGCACCAAATTTTGCATGCTTCAGATCAATAAATCTTCCCCCTTGCATCGCGACATGCAGTGGTCAGTGGCAGATTATCAAATAGGCAAAGTAGGCACAGGCCTATGGGCCCCACACTGTTTAAGGGCCCCGCAACAACAGATCATAATAATATTGATTTGATCTTGAAAGAAAATTACAATGAAGCTTTCTTAAAGTGGTAGTAAACCTCGGCAGAGTTTAAAATGATAAAATAACCTGTAAGACAATGGCATAATGCGCTAGTATGCATCACATACTAGCACATTATGAAATATTTACCTTAGCATGAAGCCCTCCAGCAGTGTGCTGTCACCGCTGAGAGGACTGGCATTTTCCCACAGTCTTTCTTTTGGGTTTCCCGGGCTCCTGCACTGTGAGTGGCCGCAGCCGCAGCCGCAATCACATCCTTGCCGCACATGCATGCATTCCTGAAGGAATTTCTGACCTTCAGAGCACATGCGCCGGTGAGGTCACTGGCTGCATCCAGGGTAAATATCTCCTAACCGGTGCACGTTTAGGAGATGTTGATTTTACCTACAAGTAAGCCTTATTATAGGCTTACCTCTAGGTAAAAATCACAAAGTGGCTTTACTACTGCTTTAAATTTTTTTACAAAAGATAGGAAAAAATGAATGAACTCAAAGACACAAAAACTTTACATGAAAGACTCTATAGAGAAAATACTTCATGTAATGCACTTAATAACAACTTAAAGTGATATGAAAGGCTTGGTTTAGAAAAAAACAAAAAACCAAACATGTTATACTTACCTGCTCTGTGCAATGGTTTTGCACAGAGCAGCTCCGATCCTCCTCTTCTTGGTTCCCCTGTCAGCGCTCCTGTCTCCTCCCTCCTGTTGAGTGCCCCCACAGCAAGCTGCTTGCTGTGGGGGCACCCGAGTAGGTTCACTCCCGAGCTGCTGCTCTTTGTGTCCATTCATACACAGAGCCATGGCTTGGCCTTGCCCCTCTCTCTCCTCATTGGCTTACTGGCTGTGATTGACAGCAGCAGGATCCAATGGCTTCCACTGCTGTCTTAGCCAACGAGGAGGGAGAGTCCCCAGAGAGTTGAGGCTCTCATGCACATTGCTGGATCGAGATGGGGCTCATATAAGTATTAGGGGGGCTGGGGGTGCTGCTGCACACAGAAGGTACCTTCTGCCTTTAGAACCATCTTAAAGTACATAAACTATAGATATCAGATTCACAATACAATTTGCCTCTTAAAGTGGAACTTTATCCATAACAACTTTATAACAAAGAATGTTCTATAGCTAGGAACATACATTCTAAATTTTCTGACTAAACGTCTACTTTAAAGTGGTTCTTCACTCGCTTACTAGTTGAGGGATCCAGCACCATCCTCATCGGTTCTTCATCTGTCTTCGGGTCCCCAGAGCCGGCATGTTTAGTGTGGTTCGCTGGCTGTGACTTCTTGCAGCTGTTGAGCACTCCAGGATTTATAAGGAGGTACTCTACTGGGCACGCTTGGATATAAGGGGTTACTCTGCAGGGCACTCCTGGATGTAAGGGGGGCTGTGCTGAGCATCCTGGATGTAAAGAGATACTCTGCTGGGCACTTCTGTTGGTAAGGAAGTACTCTTCTGCATACTGTTGGATATAAGGGTACAGAGAGGGGAATATTTGATACTTTAAATGAGATGTAAGGGAAGGTTTACGCCTCCATCCCAATATTGTTGCAAAAGAGGGGGGAAGGTTGGGACTTTGCGTGAGGTGTGAGTGGTGTGACCAAAAATTCCATAAAATATAAACATATGTATGTTTATTAACCAAAATTTGGCAAGGCGTAGTACAGTACAATACAGTATATTGCGTAAAAAAATTTAAATTGGTCTAATATACAAACATGGTAAATAGTATGATGGCATAGTGCATAACATTGAAGGAAGTATGGACAGTTCTCCCATGTTGCAAGTAAACAGTAGCACAAAATTGCATATGGTAGAGGATATATATATACACACACACACACACACACACACATACATACACATGTATATTTATTAACCACTTCCTTACTGGGCACTTAAACCCCCCTCCTGCCCGAACCAATTTTCAGTTTTCAGCACTGTCGCTCTTTGAATGACAATTGCGCGGTCGTGCGGCGTTGTACCCAAACAAAATTTGCATCCTTTTTTTCCCACAAATAGAGATTTCTTTTGGTGGTATTTGATCCCCTCTGCGTCATTTCTGATCGCCGCTATAAACAAAAAAAGAGCGACAATTTTGAAAAAAAAAACAATATTTTTTACTTTTTGCTATAATAAATATCCAAAAATAAAAAATAAAAAAACAAATTTATTCATCAGTTTTGGCCGATATATATTCTTCTACATATTTTTGGTAAAAAAAATCACAATCTGCGTTTATTGATTGGGTTGCGCAAAAGTTATAGCGCCTACAAACTATGGACATTGATTTATGGCATTTTTTTATTTTATTTTATTTTTTTACTGGTAATGGCGGCGATCTGCGATTTTTATCGGGAGTGCGATATTGGGGCGGACATGTCGGACGTTTTTGACACTTTTTTGGGACCAATGACATTTATACAGCGATCAGAAATTTAAATGTCCACTGATTACTGTATAAATGTCATTGGCAGTGAAGGGGTTAACCAGCAGGGGGCAGTGAAGGGGTTAAGAAATGTTCCCTGGGTGTGTTCTAACTGTGGGGGGGGTGGAGCTGGTCGGGACATAACAGATCTAACTGATCCCAGTGACAGGGATCAGTAGATCTGTCATGTCCCATTCACAGAACGGAGAACCGCCGTGTTTACATTGGCGGTTCCCCGTTCTGAGGCTGCTACAGGTGATCGGTGGGTCTCGGGCGGACATCGAGTCCGCCCGACCCGCAGACACGCCCACGCAGCGTGCGGCGGCCGCGAGAGCGCACCGCCGCAGGCTGCGAGTGCGCGTGGGGGCGCGCAAGGGGGAGGACGTCCATGGACGTCCTCCCGGATTTTCAGAGCCGCGCTGTAGCCGTCTTTTGGCTATAGCGCGGTTCTGTACAGGTTAATATTATTATTTATTTTATTAAATGTATGCCTGCTCAAGCATTTCTTTACTTCGCTGCTATGGGCTCTAGCCCCAGATCTTTTGTAGACCTAACAACGCCCTTGGCTACAGTTATAGTAAAGAAATAGGTGAAGAAAAGAAGAGAGGGGTAGAAAGAAAGAGAGGGGTAGGAGATACGCTCTGGAAAATTTAAAGTTATCTCTTGCACTGGAGCCATGCCTACACTGCAAGGGTGAATTGCCCATTTAGGTCTAGGGGACTTGTAGATTTTATTACCTGATCTTCTTTCTCTTCTACACTCCAAGGTCTTGATGTTACCAGGACCAATGCATGCTTCATAGCATCTGCCGGGGGAGGCAAAGATCAGATGAATTAAAGTGCCTCTCCAATTCTCTATACTAAATTAGCAAATAACCCTTGCAGTGTGAGCGCAACCCCCTTGCGAGGGATTATTTTCAAGTTTCCTGAATGTGGGCTTTAATTTACATGACCCCATATTACCACCCAATATCAAGGGTGGGAGGAGGCCCTTAAATCATCTTCTGTGCCAAAGGATCTAGCTTTATTATTTGATGTTTTGCGTTTTGGGCAATCTGTGTCTTCAGTACAGCTGAGTTTATAGTTATCGGAAGCTTTGACTATTGAAATGCTGGAGAACCTATATAAATAGTTTCCATAAAACTAATATTGCAAACAGTGTAGCAGAGAAGTTGATACATTCTTAGAGTGTGTTCCCTATTCGGTTGGAGCTGGCCTGCTCTCCTTTATTTTTCATTTGCAGGGATTAATTGGCTTTGCAGCTCATAGTAGCATCATTCCAAGTTTTGGATTGCAGAGGGGTCACACAGCCTTGCAATCCTCATTGTGGATATCATTGCACGGGTAGCTGTTGAATGTGAAGTGCAGTTTATTATCCAGGAATGAATTTCAACCATGCAAATTTGTAGAACGTTTCGAGCAAGTGGGATACATTTGTGTGCTTTCACATGATGTCATTTCTATTTAAACATTACTGCATATTTGTGTGTAGACGCTGTTCTGGAAGTATTATAGCACTTTTTAAAATATATATTGAGTAAATTAATACATTTTTTTATGTGCACAACCAAGATATGTGCATATATCATTGTAACCTCTATGCTTGTTTATACTGAGCACACTATAGGCTGGGTTCACATTGTCGCATGGAACGGCTCACAGTGGGGGTCCGGTGCGTTCCTGTTCACCGGCTGAATTCGGACCTGAAAGAGACCAGAAGACACACCGGACTCCTGTGCAATTCTTACCGGAGTCGCTCCAGAGATTTATGAACCGGCTCCATAGAGAGCCGGTCACAATCTTCTGATATGCAAATTGGATGCTGGGAAAGCTGCATCCAATTCGCAATAGTGTGAACCCAGACAATCTGATTGCACTATCTTTTAGATTTACTATCAACTACAGTCAGGTCCATAAATATTGGGACATCGACACAATTCTAATCTTTTTGGCTCTATACACCACCACAATGGATTTGAAATGAAACGAACAAGATGGGCTTTAACTGCAGCCTTTCAGCTTTAATTTGAATGTGCTGAAGTTGAGATGTGATTGGTTTGTCTTAGTAATTCAACTTTTTGTGTCAAACCAGATCATTGTCCTGTGTACTGACATTATTTAAAGTCCTTAGTGGATAGTGAAGAGAGAGGCCAACGTGGTGATCATTCCCCCTCCATAACATGAAGTTTTGGTGTTTGTGGTGTTGCTTAGTGAGTGTGTTGATATCTCTATTCTGGGATGCTTCTCTGGGCTGTTCTCATGTTCCCCCCAAAGCTGTTAAATTGTCACGCTTTCTTAATTTAGGAAAGGCCAACTTGCCTCAGATGGATATAGACAGGTGAAAATGGAAAGGAATTTATGGAAGTACACAGACTTGGATAGCAGGCACAAGTTCAATTCAAAGTTTTTTATTTTTTAGCAAACCATAGCTACCATATTATGAGAACAGAAATAAAATATGTGGGCAGAAATATGGCATTGTAAAACTGTGTTTGTTATTTAGCCCTGGTTCACACTGACACAATATGGCATGCCAAATTGGCGGCAATGGAACCATCTTAGTGCCATTCAAGTGCCAATCAAGTGCGGCGTCGCACCCATTTAAAAAAGTAGTTCTTGTACTACTTTTTGCGATTTTACAGGTGCAATTTCCATAGCCATCTGTGCAGAAACCCACACAGATGCTTGTGAAATCGCCGGTGAAATCTGGACTGACCTGCAGGAATGAAATGGTGCGAGTTCAGCTGAACTCATTCCCACACTCAGTGTGAACCAGGGCTTAATGTGTTAACTACTTCCCCTCTCACACCTATACACTCCTATGGACTAGTGCAGTTTTTACATTTCTGCTATGGACCTGTTTACTCAGGAATAACTTTGTCAATACTTAAAGAGGAACTTCAGTTTTTTTTCCTTTTTAAAAAAGTCGGCAGCTATACTGAGGCTGCTGACTTTTTAAAAATCAGGCACTTAGCAGTTCCTGGGGTCTTCCCACAGCTGCTTCTTCTTGCCGTTGTGGGTAGGGTTGCCACATCATTCCTTAAGGTCCCTTTCACACATACGGACCGTTTGTCCGTTTTTCATCCATCCGTTGACGGATGAAAAACGGACATTAATGCATCTCTATGGAAAAACTGATGACAACTGATGATCAGCTATTTTCATCAGTTTTCATCCGCTTCCGTCAGCATCCGTTTTTTTGAACGGATGAAAGTCCTATTTTTCATCCGTCAAAAAAACGGATCGGACGAAAAACGGATGTAAACTGACGAACGGTCAGTTTTTCATCCGTTTTTGCATTGGTAGTGAATGTAAAAAAAAACTGATGAAAAACTGATGACCACTGATGAAAAACGGATGAAAAAACTGATGAAAAACTGATGACCACTGATGAAAAATGGATGAAAAAACGGATGAAAACTGATGAAAAACTGATGAAAAACTGATGAAAAACTGATGAAAAACGGATGAACTGATGAACTGATAAACTGATGAACTGATGAACGGTCCGTGTGTGTGAAAGGACCCTTAATCCAGGACACATACTAATTACACAGGTTCTGTGGCTGATTAAGGTGGTAATAAAACTCACTTGGTGCCTTATCTGCATTAAATTAGCCTCAGAACCTGTGTAATCCATATGTGTCCTGGATTAAAGGGATGATGTGGCAACCCTAGTTGTGGGTCTCCAGGACCACCATCTTGGATATGGGAGCTGGCTGTGACTTCCTGAAGATCCACAGCTGGCTTCCCACTGCACATGAGCAAGTTTGCACTGCACTTTGTGAACGGTCGTACAGTCTGTTGGGACATGTGACAGGCAAGGCACACCATCCTCACCTAGGTGAGGTTTGTGCCAATAAAAATCAGTATCAGCTCCACCCAGTTACAGGCTTGGAGGAGGAAGCAAACACTTTTTGAGTTAAGTTATGCTTTAACCACTTCTGCCCCAGAAGGATTTACCCCCTTCCTGACGAGAGCATTTTTTTGCGATTCGGCACTGCGACGCTTTAACTGACAATTGTGCGGTCGTGCGACGCTGTACCGAAAGTAATTTTTTTCCCACAAATAGAGCTTTCTTTTGGTGGTATTTGATCACCTCTGCGTTTTTTAGTTTT
This sequence comes from Glandirana rugosa, assembly GCA_018402905.1. Lineage (NCBI taxonomy): Eukaryota > Metazoa > Chordata > Amphibia > Anura > Ranidae > Glandirana > Glandirana rugosa. The sequence goes on along the minus strand of BLSH010373172.1, from coordinate 58,539 downwards.
TGCTCTATAAACAAAAAAAGAGCGACAATTTTGGGGAAAAAAACCCCAATATTTTTTACTTTTTGCTATAATAAATATCCAAAAAAAAAAAAGTAAATTGCTTCCTCAGTTTAGGCCAATATGTATTCTTCTACATCTTTTTGGTTAAAAAATCGCAATAAGCGTATATTGATTGGTTTGCGCAAAAGTTATCGCGTATAAGAACAATGGGAATTGATTTATGGCTTTTTTTTTAAAACTATTTTTATTGAAAAGATGCACATAGACAAAGACATAGTGGTCCAAAGACCAACAAATTCAACATGAACAAAATAAAGATACAGTATAGCACACAGGTATGGGTCGTTACATTAAATAAAAAAAAAAAAATATATCAAATGGCCAGTGGTACATTTTATGCAGTGATGGAAGACATCTGATTGGTCAATTATCAACAGACATAGAGTTAGGTAATATGCAGCATTCAGTCCAACACTTCTGTGTGAATATTTCCAGGTTTAGCGCTCCAATATATATCTTAGGCATTCAAGTAGTTGTGATAGTAAAGCCTCGTACACACGGGGCGACGATTGCATACAACACGTCGTACTCACGACCGTTGTATGCGAAATCGATCGTTTGTGTGCGCGCTTTCAACAGTCGAACATACGACGGTCATACATGGGAGTTGTGTGTGCAGACTACAAAACTTGGTCGTACTAACAAGCTCACATACGACCGTTGTATCGTGTGTAGAGCAGTTGGGTACAACAAGTTGTATTGTGCTAAACACGCATGCGCCAAGTCCACTTCAACTAACACGAAATTAGATGAAGGAGCCCAAAGGGTGACGCTACGATACCAGCACTTCCTCTTTATACGCTCGTTCCCGTCATCACGTTCGGCCGGCCGCAAGTTGTATGTACGACCGTCAGGTGCACGTCAGTATGCTATTTACATTATGCAACATACGATTTGCAACGATCGTATGTACGATCATCGTCCCGTGTGTACGGGGCATAAGAGGGGATGACCACCAAGGGTCCCACACCTTGTTATGTTTTGTAGGGCATCCCCTATGTTCATAAATGATCTTTTCAAACGGACCTGATTCTCCATCCAGAGCCATTGTCGAGTAGATGGAGAGGCAGGTTGGTTCCACCTGAGTGCTATGGCTTTACGAGCCAGAAAAAGTGTTTCTCTTAGTAGAATCCTATTGAACTTAGGACACTGTACCTCATCTAGAATACACAATAGGCATACTTGCGGAGTGCATGGTACCATGATCGAGAGAACCTGGGATAATATTTCAATCACCTTTCTCCAGTAGATGGCTATTACAGGGCACAACCACATTATGTGATTAAAATCAGCCCTTTGGTGGGTACATCTGGTACATTCAGGTGTGGGAATGCTGTGCATTGCATGTCTTACCTGTGACAAATAGGACTGGTGCACCATATACAGTTGGATCAGCTTGTTATTCACCGCTGGTGAGACAGATAGATGTGAAGAACATGCCTCCTCCCAGTATATTTTCCTGAATCATGCTTACCTAGGTGGATGCAGCATGGGTCCAATGTTGCATCTGTTCCCCGGCGCCTCTACACTGAGAACCGAGTGATCGAACACCGCCGACCGCTCGGTTTTCAAAGCTCTCTGAGCAGAGAGCTGCAGACTGTCACTCACAGCTCTCTGCTCTGCCGCCTCCTCATTCATTGGAGCGCTGGAATGTGGAGAGGGCGGGAGCAGCCGTCTCAGGCTCTCAGCGGCTCACTGAGAGGCTGAAACGGGTGTCAGTCCAGGCACCTGGCAGATCCAGACTTTATAGTTGTGCTGATGCAGTGCCTGAACTGACAGAAGTGATCCATAGGAGAAGTACAGCCAAACGAGCTTTGGCTGGACTTCTCCATCAATTAGTGTTTAGTAAGCTAAACTAATAGTTGATAAGGGGTTAAAAAGAGGCAAATTTTATTAAAAAAACAAATAAACTTTTTTACTTGTCAGGTTGCTTTAACTAACATCATATGCAGACTGAAGCTAATCACAGGGAAGAAGAATGAAACGGATAGATACAAACAGTAACAATGTTACTTTGTATCACTATATTTCGCTTCTAAACAGTGTTGATAAACACAGAGAAAGATAGTTACCAGAGCGACTCTGTGTACACAGCAACTCTCAGCTTTGATTAAAGGGGTTGTAAACCCTCAAGGTTTTTCACCTTAATGCATAGCTTCCACTTCAAGCACTCCTCACCTCCTTGCATGCGACATTTGGCATGTCATTTTTTTTTGGGGGGTGTACCTGGTTTTGACAGGTACTTCCTGTCCCTCTTCCTCCCTCCATCTCTGAGCCGCCTAGGCGACTCCTCTCCTCTTCGGTGGCCCTCCCTCCTGGCAATCTTCTGGGACACGTCACAGGTCCCAGAAGATTGCCTGACCACTAGGATCGCACAGTGCGACTCGCGCATGTGAAGTACATGCCCGGCGTGAAGCTGAAAGCTATTACCGCCGGGAACCAGCAGTAGTAATGTGGGCGCCGAAGAGGGGAGGGGGGAGACCAGCTTGGCTGCAGGGGGCACCATCGCTGGACCGGGGGACAAGTGAGTGGCTGCTCATTAAAAGTCAGTAGCTACACTTTTTGTAGCTGCTGACTTTTAATAAACGTACAAACGCGCATGTTACTCCGCTTTAAGGTGAAAAACCTTCTTTAGTACAGTAGCCCCCCAGAGCCCCCCTTTTACTTACCTGAACCCGATCGTTCCAGTGACATGGACGAGCACAGCAGCTCTAGCTGCTGTCTCGGGTCCCCATTGGATAAATTGATAGTGGCAGGCAGGGCTGGACTGGGACAAAAATTTGGCCCTGGACTTCATCCAGACCGGCCCAGGGCACATCAGGGTACAGAGCACAGCGCACATCGGGGTACAGCGCACATCAGGGCACAGCACACATCACATCAGGGTACAGCACATCAGATTACAGGGCACAGCACATCAGGGTACAGTACATCAGGGCACATGGAGCACATCAGGGCACATGGAGCACATCAGGGCACATGGAGCACATCAGGGCACATGGAGCACATCAGGGCACATGGTGCACATCAGGCACATTAGGGCACATCAGGGCACATGGGGGCACACCAGGACACATTAAGGCATGTCAGGGCACATCAGAGTATATTAGGGCACATCAGGGCAAATCGGGGTACATTAGGGCACGTCAGGGAACATCATGGCACATCAGGGCACATTAGGGCACATGGAGCACATCATGGCACATGGAGCACATCAGGGCACATGGGGGCACATCATGGCACATTAGGGCACATCAGGGAACATTAGGGCACATGGGGGTACATCAGGGCACATGAGGGCACATGGGAGTACATCAGGGCACATGGGAGTACATCAGGGCACATGGGGGTACATCAGGGCACATGGGGGTACATCAGGGCACATGGGGGTACATCAGGGCACATGGGGGTACATCAGGGCACATGGGGGTACATCAGGGCACATGTGGGTACATGAGGGCACATGAGGGCACATGGGGGTACATCAGGGCACCTGGGCACATATGTTAAGTGTTACCAGTCTGCCTTTTCTTTTTCTTGCAGAGAAGCGCAGGGAACGGCTGTGTAAGAAGTTCTCATTCATTTCACAGTCACGCTGCTCTCTGGCGGCCCCGCCCCCTCCTCTCTCCTCGTCCATCCCAGGTGATGTTACAAGCCAATTGGAATGGACGAGGAGAGAGGAGGGGGCGGGGCCACCAGGGAGCAGCGTGACTGTGAAATGAATGAGAACTTCTTACACAGCCGGTCCCTGCGCTTCTCTGCTGTTGAATCCCCGATCTACCCGTCAGCTGATTGGCGGTGATTGACGGGTAGATCGCGGGCACCCATGCGAGGACGAGGCCGGCCCACTGAGCCATCGGCCCACCGAACTCCCGGTAGTCCCGATGGCCAGTACAGGCCTGGTGGCAGGAGCCATTGGCTTCCGCTGCTGTCAATCAAATCCAGTGACATGGGGGACGGGGCAGAGTCCTGCTGTCTGTGTCAATGGATGCAGCAGCAGGAATCGTGAGCACGTCCTCAGGAGTGCCCCCATGAAAGCGCTTCTCCAAGGGAGCACTCGATGAAGAGGAGGAGCCAGGAGCACCGCTGGGGTCCCCAGAAGAAGAGAATTGGGGCCACTCTGTGAAAAACCCTTGCACAGAGGAGGTAAGTATAACAAGTTTTTTATTTAAAAAAACAAAACAAAAAACAAACCTTTACAAACCCTTTAATCAGAGCTCAGAATTTCTGGAGGGTTACACTTCATAATATCAGTTACACTTCACTTTAAGCATCATTAAAATCAATGCACCTTTAAAAAGGATATTTAAAAAAAAAAAAATTTTTGCATTGATAGTATCAATGCAAAAAAAAATTTTTTTTTTTTTTTAAAGGAGCAGTGATGTTTATAATGCTTAAAGTGAAACAATAAAAATGAAAAAATCCTTTAAATATAGTGTCTGGGGGGTTCCTTAGTCTGTCTGCAAAGTGGTGCATCTGTACCGTGTATAGAACCTACTGCAGGAAAACTGACAAATATAAAGAAAAAAAGGACATTTAAACAGATTTTCCCGGCTGCAAGCCATTGCCGGCAATACAAAAAAACAAACGGCTTGGGGTCCTCCCCACACCAAAATGTAAAAAGCCCCCCCTAAATCCATACCAGACCCTTATCCGAATACACAGCCTGGCAGGCTAGGGACGGGGGAGGGGGGCGGGTGCCCTGCCCCTCCCCTCCCCCCCCCTCCTGAACCATACCAGGCCACATGCCCTCAACTTGGGGGGGTGCTTTGGGGCAGGGGGCAAGGGCCTTTTCCCGACAACCCTGGGCAGTGGTTGTGGGGGTCTGCGGGCAGTGGGCTTATCAGGATCTGGAAGCCCCCTTTAACAATGAGTATGAGGTACATTGGGGGACATTGTTTTTTTCTTTTTTTTCATAAAGGAATTGTCAAAAACTGCCTCCTGTCTTTATTTACCCCATACTCATTCACATGGGGGGATGGGACATGGGGCCCCCTTGTTAAAGGGGGCTTCCAGATTCCTATAAGCCCCCACAACCACAGCCCAGGGTTGTCAGGAAGAGGCCCTTGTCTCCATGGTGTGGTTTCTGGGGGTGACCCCACATCGGTTTTTACATTTTTTTTGTATTGCCGGCAATGGCTTGCAGGCGCAACTCAATTTAAATGTAATTTTTTTTTCTTTACAAATGCCCTGCAGTTTACCTGCAGCAGGTTCTATACACAGTACAGATGCGCTACTTTACAGGAAGACAAAGCGGACTCCCAAAGCACTATATTTAAAGGAATTTTTCATTTTAATTGTTTCACTTTAAGCATCATTTTAAATCACTGCTCCTTTAACTACTTGCTGAACAGCCGCTGCAGTTTTACTGCGGCAGGTTGGCATGGCTGCGTGAATCGCCATCATGGTACATCGGGCGCTTTAAGAGCTATAGGGAGCGCATGCACACGCCCGCGGCGTTACCCCAGGGGCCGATGCGCGTGGCCGGCAGTCGTGATGTCTGCCAGCTACTCGCGATCGCTCCTAAGAGAGACAGAATGGGATCTGTCAATGTAAACAGACAAATCTCCATTCTGTCAGGAAAGTAGAGAGAGATCTGCTGTTCCAAGTAATCTGGAACAGTGATTTATCTCTACTTCCTGCGAGTTCAATCCCCCCACAGTTAGAAACACCTCCCAGGACACACTTAACCCCTTGATCACCCCCTAGTGTTAACCCCTTCCCTGCCAGTGACATTTATACAGTAATCAGTGGCTATTTTTAGCTCTGATTGCTGTATAAATGTCATTGGTCCCAAAAAAGTTGTTGGTAATGCACTAGCTGTGCACGCCTTCATTTTGTTTTGTTTTGTGGTCCCAAAAAAGTGTCTAGTGTCCGATCTGTCTGCCGCAATATCGCAGTCCCGCTTTAAATTGCAGCCATTACTAGTAAAAAATAAATAAATAATAAAAATGCCATAAATATATCCCCTATTTTGTAGACGCTATAACTTGTGCACAAACCAATCAATATACACTTATTGCGATTTTAAAATATGTAGAAGAATACATATTTGCATAAACTGATGAAGAATCTTTTTGGGGGAATAATAATAAAAAACACAGAGGTGATCAAATACCACCAAAAGAAAGCTCTATTTGTGGGAAAAAAAGGACATAAATTTTGTTTGGGTACAACGTCGCACAACTGCGCATTTGTCAGTTAAACTAACGCAGTGCCATATCGCATTGAATGCATTAAGGCGAAAAACAATGAGACTTTACAACCCCTTTAAGGGGGTTAAGTCCTTCTGGGGCTGAAGTGGTTAAAAACTGTATTTTTAAAAAAAATTTTTTGCATTGATACATGTCCCCCTGGGCAGTGCCCGGGGCCTCTTACCCTTTTTATGACAATAACTTGCATATAAACCTCCAAAATGGGGACTTTTGCAATTTCATGTTCAGGTCCCATAGACTTTAATAGAGTTTGTGGCTCGGGTCTGAACTTTTTCTCTGTTCGGGAATTCTGGTGCGAACCAAACCGAAGGGTGTTCAGCTCATCAATAATATTCACTCTCGCTGTTTGCCCTGGTGGTCGTTGTTACTAGGGGCTGAAAGAGGGAATATAAGAAAAAGTGACAGCTGTCATCAGTATAGGAGGCAAGTTGAAATTTTCTAAACTCCTAGACTGTCAAGCTATCTTGTTACACCCTGCCAGAGGAAATCTCCTTCACTGAGGTTCTAATGCCTAGCACACACGTAAGAATATCGGAAGAATGATCGTCCCTTTTTTTTTTTTTGTTTTTTTTTGTTTTTCTTGCATGCGAGTATCCTATGGAAAACCCATAGGTTACTAAAGTTACCAAAATTTTTCTACGACAGAATACAACTTCGAAAGTGATGTAATGTATTGTATTGTATTGAAACGTATTCTTTCTTTCTGACAATGCGTGGTCTTGGTCACATGATTTTTTTTCACACAAATACCATACTAATTACACGAAAATCGTTCATCCTGTTCTTGTATGAGAGAAATGTTCCTGCTTGTCCCTTTGGATAATTTCGAACTGTCATGATTGGCTCTAATGATCAGACTATTGGACAATCGCTCCGAAAGCGGTATTAACTATTTTAGCCGGAGTTCCACTCCATTGCAAGTTTCATCCTGGATTTTTTGAATGCTAATATAAAAGTAATTGTATAACTCATATTGCTTATTGGATCTAAGGTGTTAACTGTGATTACAGTGTACTCCTCCAGTGTTTTATTCTGCAGGGCTGTATGATGTGTTTGGAATTCCCAGTGTTCCACATTGTGTGCCATGTCAGCAAAGTTACTTGGCTTTTCCATATATTCCTTTTGAGAATCCATGATTTGTGATTTAAAAAAGTGATGAACTCTTTGATCTATTATTTTTACTACAGGATTTGTCACACTTTATCTCCCTGATGTATTGTTTCCAGGGGAGCATTTGGCCCCTGGGCCAGTACAAATAATCCCTGGGCCTGGGCACACCCTAATCACTCAGTGCGGCACATATTCCCCCTGCTGATATTTCACCAAAGCCCCCCAACAGGGCTCCTAAAAAAATTGCAAAAAATAAGAAAAAAATAAAATAATAGACATAAAAAACTACTGACACGGGCCACTGCCCTACTGACACCAACCTCTGCCCTACAGAAAAGTCCACTGCCTACTAACACCATCCATGTTTTAATACATTTAGGGTGCACACCCTAATGCAATAGGCTGCACACACCTATGCAAATAATACATATTGAGTTGGTAGCCTTGAGTGGAGATCCTTCTACATGCAAACCTTAATCAGAGCAGGATTCACAGTCAGTAGCAACTTCCAGGCACTATATAGCTGTCTGCTCCCTTTTTCATACCTGTAGTCACAGCTCCAGGCAGAAGCAAGTCTACAGCTTCACCTTCCTTTGCTTTGTCAATATGAAACGTTATGCATCCTAAAAAATAGAGCTACATTGGGAGTCAATTCTGGAAGATTCAACACTGTGAAATGCATTGTGTTCATTAGTTTAAAGAAGCTGAATAATAAAGGATAATTTGTCATGGTATTTTATTTAGGTAAGTCCATATCATTTATATGAAGAAGCATTCTTCTTTTTCAGCTCCCAAAGTCCATTTTCAGTTCACAAATGATCCCTTGCAATCCCATTTTTTAGGATATATACAGTATGTGTGAAAAGGTATGTTACAATAAATCAGGTTCTTTAAGACAACATCCATTTCACCATAGCCACCAATCACTGCGGCATACTTTTTAGCCCGAAGGAAATTGGCCCTAACTTGGAATAACCAGATGATTACGATTGTCTCCCAGGCCAAAAATTCCCAGACTCCCCCGATCGTTGCTTTTGATTAACGAACATATTTTTGCCTTTTAAGAGATGCCAATGATATAGATGGTACTTGTTCAAAAAGGTTAAATGTGCTTGACATTAACCGATTGCCGACCGTATAACTTAGATATATGGCGGCAAGGTGGCCCTGCTGCACCAGATAACGCACCAAGTACGTGATCTGGCACTTCTGGCCAATAAACCACCACAGACACCCGCCAAACATCTGAAAAATACACAGGACAGGGCTCTGCCTATATAAACAAGGTAGAGCCCTGTCCTGTCATCAGGAAAGTAATGGATTTATTTTCCCCACAAAGCAGGGGATGAAATCAATTACTGCCCTTAGTGAAAGCACCATACATAGTATAAAGAAACACTGATGAGGCAGACATTTAACCCCTAGATTGTCCTAGATGTTTAAGCCCTTCCCAGCCAGTGTCATTAATACAGTGACAGTGCATATTTTTAGCACTGATCACTGCATTAGTGTAACTCTTTCCCTCAAAGTGTCAAAGGTGTCAGTGTCAGAATGTCCACCACACCACCCGCTATAAGTCACTGATCACCGGTATTACTAGTATAAAAAAATAAAATAAATAAAAATTCCAGTATATACACACAGGGCTGCTGATAGAAATCGCGGGACCCAGACTATTTGACAGGGCCCAAGAAAGTATTAAAGCTATTTCTCCTACGTTCACTGACAGACGCAGCTCTTCATGACTTTGTGGGGTTTTATGTTCGTCCTACTAGGAGTTAACTAGGCAGGGAAAAGAATCAGCTGGCCCCTCCCTTGGGGGCCGTCCTCTCTTCCTACATCAAACCCCCTCACAGAGGAGCTCTCCAGTTTCAATGCCTAGTTCGCAAGGAGTTGACCTGGCTTCCCTATAGGGAACTGCGGTCCTATTGTGACCATTTTTCTTTTTTATTTTCTTTTCTTTTTTGCTGCAATCAAGATGATCTGCTATCAAGAAGCCGGTCGGGGCATCGAGAGTCCTGGTGCTCTGTACTTTCCCCGACCTGGCCAACATGATGCGAAGCTGGCCCCAACACAGGGACCCGCCGCATCTTACCCGTTCCGTGCGGGTGGCCCGGGGCGAGCTCCCCCACATGGTCCCCTTACCGATTCGTTCGGCAGGGCGACTCTGGGCCGGCAGCATGCCCCCCATCGAGGGTGGAAAGTCTGCGTTCGGTGGATGCCGTGGCGTCGGACAGGTAAGTGAGCGCCCTGCCTTCCTCCCCACCCGGGGAGTGAAGTGGGCCCGACGTCCGCAAATGCGGTTTTTCCACTGCTCCAGTAGCTTGTCTGGGGTAGCCACCGGTGGGGATCAGCCTCTCATCTTGCCCCCTGCCACACCTCGCCCTCCACCCCCCTCCCCAGCGCTGCCCGTTCGTTCGGCCTTCTCGTCCAGCATCACCATGCGGTCCTTCGGCCGCCATTTTGCGGCGGACCGCCGCCATTTTGCCGTAGCCGCGGACATTTCCAGCCTATGGGGCTTTCCCTCTAGCGCTCGGAGCGGCCATATTCGGTACTGCACGTTGCCTGAGAGGTGTGTTTCACCCTCTAGTGCTTCCTGGCGGCCATCTTCACTGCATGCTCTGCATTCTACACATGGCTGCAGCTTCTCCCCTTAGAAAATGGACGGTGACAGGCAGTATTTCTGAACGATCGGCGCTGATGGGCAGCAAAATCACAAGTATAGCTGGGCTCCCTCTGGGTGCTGGTGGCGGTGGGGTGCTGTCCTCTGATCCTGTGGGGGTGTGTGGCTGTGTGCGGGGCATCCATCCATCCATCCATCCCTGACAATGGCTGATCTCCCTGCAAAACCTGCTGAGAGGGCATCAGCAGCCACGCAGTCTGCCCAAGGGGCTTTTCTCACCCAGCTGCGGGATGTTATCACTGAAATCTTTCCATGTGGGGACGCCGCTCTGTGGGCCCCCTGGAAGCGCCCCCCCCCCCCTTTTTTTATCCTCAGGGGAAGATTCTGAGTTTGAGGGGCTTCAAGGGTCTTAGAGACCCAGGGGGACTTGTCTGCTGAGGTGACACGGTAGCTGAGGAGGACCAGGAGCCAGTGGCTGACCAGGACAATGTGCTGGTCGCCACCATTATCGCTGGCATTCGCACCAAGTTGCATCAAACGGGCGAATCGCGATCTGCTTATGTGTGCGGGTATTCTAGGCCCCAAGTCCTATCCTTACAGTTAATTTTTTAACCATTTCCTATATCGTGAATGGCAGCAACCCGCCGTTCCTCCTCACTGAGTGGCCGTTTTACGGAACGCTATCCCTTTGGGGAGAATTTCCTAAAGAAATGGGAATCTCTTGCGGTGGATCCGCCTATTGCACGCCTTACCAAGGCGACTATCATTCCTATGGCGGGGACTCCTTCCTTCAAGGATCCTGCTGATAGAAGGACAGAGGCACTTTTAAAGTCCTTGTTCTTGAACGCGGGTGCCGCAGTGCGACCTGCTTTGGCTGCGGCCATGGCAGCGCAGTACCTCTCTAAGTGCATGGAGGAACTTAAGTCAGACCTGGTGGGCGGTCGCCTGATGAAGGCACCGCAGAAGGCTGAGTTTTTACTCCAGGGGATAAAATGCGGCGGTGGATGTTCTGCTCTTGCTGTCTAGAATGTCGATAGCGGCCATTAGACTTCACAGAACTCTTGGCTGCGACCCTGGTCGGTGACCACGCTTCCGCACTAGGTTGGGCTGATCTTCCTTTTCAGGATGGGCGCCCATTTGGCTCACGCCTTGCTGAAATTATTAAGGATCTCACAGCAGGCAAGAGTACTTTCCTTTCGGAGCCCCGCAGGCGTGAGTTCCGCCTTAGACAGGAGCCTGCTACGTCGGGTCAGAGGTAGCTTTTTCGTGCATCAGGCACGGCAAGCAAGGGAACCCGTTCCAGTAAGGTTGCTGCAGGGGCCGGACGCCAGCAGCGGCAGCGCAAACCAGGAAAGACGGGAGACAAGTCTTCCTCAGCCTGATGGGGCGCCCCCACCCGAGTGTCGGGTGGGGGGACGTCTTCGGGGGTTCGCACTTCGCATCAAATTTACACCTCCCGCTGGAGCGCAGGCTGGCCCTTCCAGGGCAGTACAGGCTCTATCAGAACAGGGAGTGATTGTACCGGTTCCCTCAGAGAGGGATTTTGAGGTTTTTACTCGAATCTCTTTGTGGTGCTCAAAAAAGGGGACGGCTTTCGGCCCATCCTGGAATTGAAGGCCCTAAACAGGTTTGTCAGGGCGTGCGAATTCCGGATGGAGTCTGTTCGATCGGTCGTGGCCGCCCTGCACCAGGGGGACTTCCTAGCGTCATTGGAAAGGATGCGTACCTCCATGTTCCCATCCATCCGCGACATCAGCGTTTTCTGCGATTCGCGGTTGGGGATCGCTATTTTCAATTTGTAGCTCTTTCCGTCGGCCTGACCTCCGCACCCCGGGTGTTCACAAAGTTTCTGGCCCCGGTGTTGGCGTTGCTGCGTAGGAGGACTGCTCACTAGCTAAGTGGCTAACAAATCCACCTGGCACCCAAAAGGTTGCTGGTTCACATCCCGAATATGCTAATGCTTGTGTTGAAGTTTATAATAAACATCCTGGTTCAGTTTCTCACCACAATCCAAAGACAGGCTGGCATTTAAAGCATTGCCATAGTGGCGTACCTGGACGATCTGCTCCTGCGAGCGGATTCTGTCTCTGCCCTGGAGGAGAATGTGAACATCGCAATGGTCTCATTGCGGGACTTCGGCTGGTTGCTCAACCTGCAGTAGTCGTCGGTGTCTCCTTCCTGCCGTCTGGAGTATCATTATGGACAAACAAAGGTGTTTTTCCCTCCAACGAAGCTACAGAACTTACAGTCGGCTGTGCGCACCCTCCTATCACGCCGCCGGTCTTCCTTGCGGTTCTGTATGAGGGTGCTGGGGTTCATGGTCTCGTCGTTCGAGGCAATACTTTTTGCCCAGAGTCACACTCGTTTGCTCCAGCGAGCAATTCTGGTCCAATGGGACAAGCCCCACCGGTCGTTTGGATCTTCCGATCCGACTGGGCCCTCAGATCAAGGCGTCCCTCGCCTGGTGGTTATGGGACTCGGCCCTCACTCAGGGGAAGTCGTTCCTGTCCCTTCGGTGGACGGTAATCACCACGGACGCCAGCCTGACGGGCTGGGGCGGAATCCTGGAACGACTATCAGCTCAGGGTCGTTGGTCGGCCCAGTAGGCCTGCCTACCCATCAACGTGCTGGAGCTGAGAGAGATCAGACTGTGTCTTTCTCATTGGAAAAGAGATTGCAAGGCCGCCCGATTCGGATTCAATCGGACAATGCCACGGCGGTGGCGTATGTGAATCATCAGGGCGGCACATGGAGCTCAGCGGCGGCTGCGGAGGCAGCTCTGATTCTGCGTTGGGCAGAACTCTACGTTCCGGCAATCTCTGCGGTTTACATCCCAGGTGTGGAGAACTGGCAGGTGGACTTTCTTAGTCGCCAGAAGTTGGTCCAGGGGGTGTGGTCCCTTCACCGGGGGTGTTCAATCAGATTTTGCCACAAATGGGGGACACCGGATGTGGATCTTATGGCGTCCAGGTTCAATCTCACGGTGAGAATTTTTGTGTCCAGGACAAAGGATCCGTTGGCAGTGGCCACGGATGCCCTGGTGACTCCCTGGAGCCGTTATCGCCTCCTGTACGTTTTTCCTCCCATACGTCTGCTTCCGAGATTGGTGCGCAGAATAGTGATGGAAGAAATTCCGACCATTCTGATGGCCCTGGTTTGGCCTCAGCACACCTGGTACGCAAACGTAGTGCAAATGGTGGCAGATGCCTCCTGGCGGCTCCCGATGCGGGACGACCTCCTGTCTCTAGGGACCCATCTTGCACCCTGCTTTACCCTCGCTGGCTTTGACAGCTTGGTTATTGAGTCCCAGGTGCTCAGAGATAGAGGAGTGGCCGACTCCTTGATCCCTACTCGGTTGACAGCTTGCAAGTGCACCTCTCGCAGGTTTTATCACCGCACCTGGAAGGCTTTCATTGCTTGGTGCGAGGCGGGGGGCTTTAACCCTCGCTCGTTTGTAGTCTCCAGGATACTGACCTTTTTACAGCAGGGTCTGAATAAGCAGTTGGCTTTGAGTACCCTTAAGGGCCAGATCTCGGCTTTTGCCATACTTTTCAAAGACCTTGGCTTCGCACTCTCTGATTCGTACCTTTGTACAAGGTGTGCGACATGTGGCGCCTCGGGTGAGATCTCCGATGGCTCCGTGGGATCTGAATCTGGTGCTTTCTGTTCTTCAGAAACCACCTTATGAAATACTCAGGGAGATTCCCTTACATCTTCTGTCACAGAAGGTGGCCTTCTTAGTCCCTTTTACTTCTGCCAGACGAGTATCGGGAATTGGCTGCACTATCGTGCAAGTTTCCTTATTTGGTAATGCATAGGATAAGGCGGTCTTGCGACCCCTTCCTTCTTTTCTCCCGTTTGAGTTGCATACTTTGGACGTAGTAAGGGCCTTAAGAGTGTACTTGGCTGCTACAGCTCCTTTTCGTAAGGCTGGCACCTTGTTTGTTGTGCCTGAAGGACCGCACAAAAGGTCTGGCGGCCTCTTCGGCTACGAAAAAAATAAATAAAAAAAACGTGACCCATGTGTATTCTGTTCGGGGGAAGGTTCCCCCTTTTTTCCGGTCACGGCTCATTCTACCCGGGCGGTTAGTACTTACTGGGTTGTCAGACACCAGGCTTCGGTGTCACAGGTGTGCAATGCGGCCATTTGGGCCTCGGTTCACCCTTTTACTAAGTTTTATTAGTTGATGTGTTCACATCTTTGGATGCTGCCTTTGGCCGCAGGCTCTGCAGGCGGTAGTGTAGGCGCGTCTGACGCCTTCTCAGAGGTTCAGTTGGGTACAGTTGTTTGCGTTTACCCACCCCTCTTTTTTTGACACAGCTTGGGGACGTCCCCACAAAGTCATGAAGAGCTGCATCTGTCAGTGAACGTAGGAGAAAAAGGGATTTTATTATAACTTACCGTAAAATCCTTTTCTCCGAGTTCACTGACAGACGCAGCACCCACCCCTTTGGGCTCTGTTTTTGGTACGGCTTGTGTACGAACTGAAGAGCTATTCTGTGAGGGGGTTTGATGTAGGGAAAGAGGACGGCCCCCAAGGGAGGGGCCAGCTGATTCTTTTCCCTGCCTAGTTAACTCCTAGTAGGACGAACATAAAACCCCACAAAGTCATGAAGAGCTGCGTCTGTCAGTGAACTCGGAGAAAAGGATTTTACGGTAAGTTATAATAAAATCCCTTTATTTCGCTAAAAATACAATAAAACTATTAGCAGACACAAATACAACATAACTCACAGAATCCCTGCTAAATCTAAAAGATAAAACTGAGTTAATAA